>JAODKC010000101.1:1737598-1748631 GCA_026777985.1 Mormyrops attenuatus | reverse complement strand
CCCCCCCCCCCCCCCCCCCCCCCCCCCCCCCCCCCCCCCCCCCCCCCCGCAGTGTTCTACAATATGACAACAGATAACTCCTAGTGGACATTTTGCTGTTTTGTCTTATTAACATGCCAGCCCAGCAATTTCAACAATCTTAGTCTTGGTTGATTTTTGTTTCACTGCCTCTGCTTCTTAATTCCCCAGTCCTCCAGTCACCCAACTGTCAAGGGGACCGGCGTGACACCCAAGGCACAAAGTCTGGGAATCTGCTTACATTCAGTCATGGTCAAATGTGGAGCATGGCTAAATTTTCCAAGAAAACTAGGCTTATAGTTATGAAGGACACATTTTTTTATTTCCAGCCTGAGCTGGGGATTAATTATTCCTTCTTAATTAGTGCCAATATTTAATTAGAAACATCATTTATTTAGGCTGAAGATTTCTGGTGCAGCCGCCCGCCTTACAGGCCTGAAATAGATTTAGACCATGATGCCCTTATTCTGTGAAACATTTCTCCTGGCAATACACCTGTATCTGCTATTTCTGTGAATTAGTGTGCATGTGAAGTGGGGTCAGGATGGAAGAGCTGCTTTCAACATAAATAAACCTGAACAAATATGCCAGGGCACTTTGCTTAAGTTGATATGTGTAAGGGAAAAATGTACTATAAAGGTTCACATACTGAAATAGGACACAGTAATGTTAAAATTTACTGACAATTTAAAATATTGTCATTATCATCTTAGGTTTTCCTGGTGAGGTCACGGCAATTTAAAATTCTATTTTCACCGATAAATCACCATTCTACTTTATATTTACCAATAGTTACCAGGTGATTGAGATAAATGATGAATGCCCAACGTCCTCTAAACATTCAAAAATCCCGAATTAAAGTAAATGTATGACTAATAATACTGTATATTCTCGGGATCTGTGGTCTAGAAATAAACCTTTATTTAAAAAAAATAGTATAATACAGTATTACATAAAGTGATAGTGAAAGCACGATTGTCGATTGGTGATTGGTGGATGAGATTTCATTCTTGCCCAGTAATATTCCTCGTATTTTCAACCTTGGGCGGGTTGTGACTATAGTCAGGCACCATTTCTAATCGTTTATAGATCCTCGCTAGTGGAAACACCAGGGGGCGTAAATAGACACATAGAGATTCATCTCAATTGACTTAAAATCTTGTAAGGGGCGGGTCCACTGATCTTTTATTATCAGACCAGGCAGATGACATGTCCGACACTTGCAGATTTTCTTTATGGTTACTCTAATAAAAAGTGTCATCGCAACAATTTTAATCTCATGGCACGTTCCCGCATTTATTCTAATATATCCAGATGAATATGTTCTTGCGTGTAATGGCAAAAAAACGTTTAAATGGACAAAATACCTACCGCTGATTAACAGGAGCAATCTATATGGCTGAATTGCTAATTACGCCCTTGTAAAATCGGCCGGTCTGCGAGCAATAGATACAGGTAATGGTTTTCACTTTCCGTACCATCGTAACCGACAGGATCATTATTCTTCGGCGGTCATTGATTGGTTTGCGTGTCTCCTAGAGTCGCTGAGTGAAACTGGGCCCTTCGTTCGCCATTTGGGATCAGCATCTGCATTAATTTGCAATGCCATTTAGAGCCCGTCCAAACCATAATGGCGGCAGTTTTAAGTGTCATAAACCTTACGTCTACTAGTAAGTCCCCTCGTCCGTGTCTGGCTTGCGGTGATTGGCCCCTTCGCCTCAAACGTGTCAAAGTTCGCTCCTCTGATTGGTGCAAGCTCTGTCAATCACGCCAGGGACGGCCCGGTACCCGAGAAGCTGGGGTTGCGCGTGCCCCTTCCTAGGTCCTGGCAGCACCATCCGGCCGAGGGGTGTCGTCAGTCGACCCGCTTGTTTTCGATCGCGGAGAAGCCGGTGCGGGTGTTTTATTTTTGTTTCCATCTTAATTTTCCTAATTTCGCACTTATGTCGGCGGTGTGTATGGCGACAAAGCGGCGAGCGAGCTAACGAGCGACCATCCCCTCCCCAGACTCGATGGAAAAAAATAAGTTGACCGATCGATCCTGGGGAAGAAGAGTTCGTTTTCCGCGCTCCGGGAGGAAGGATAGCGAGTGCTGGTCAAAATGATCCGGATTTCTGCAAGCAGGCAGCTGCGGGGATTGTGACATTTTTTTACAGGTGGCCTGAGAGCCGACATTCATCGGTAAGACGGCGACGGGCGCAGACATCCTCCCCATCTTTCACGCGTTTGTGTTTTGGCCGGGCATCGTTTCTGCACAGTCCGGGCACCGTACGCTTTGAGGTTTTTGTCTCCATCGTTTGCTTGCTTTTTGACGCTTAAAAAATAATTTCCAAAAAAAAAACAACCCAATATTGCAGCTGTTTCGACAGCAGCGATTTACCCTCACCGAGAGCACGGCAACTTCTGCAAAACTGCGCGCAGCACTGACGGCGGGCGGGCAGCGGCGGTGCTGGGTTTGACAAGAAGGCAAACATGGGGGAATTTAAAAGATGAGCGTCTGATCGTCCGGATCCGGGCTCTCCTATTTACTGCAGAAACCAGGGAAACCAGACGAGTTTCGCCGGCGGAGAGGGGGGAGGACCGCTGCTTTCCAACATGAAGGAGGTCTAGGGCCGTGGAGTATTTATTTATTGAGGGGGGAGCGGGTGTGTTTTCTGTCGCATCTATATTTCCCCATTTTTTTATTTTACTTTTTTTTTTTTTTTAATAGGCTGGGGTTTATTATGCATATGCACAGTCTTGATCGCGGCGGCGGCGTTTAATGCATAAATATTGTCTGCGTAAAAATAAGGTAAACGTAGGAAGTAGGTCAGATCGTTGAAATGACTGGGCTGGCGTATCAGCGAGAGTGAGGGCTTCTCACACAATGATGACAGTTGCCACGTTTGTTTGATTTTATATTTTGGCATGCATTTAGTTTTTTATTATTATTATTATTGTGTGCCAGACCTTTTGTAGCCAAATGACCGATCGACAGCCGCCTGCCTAGGTCCCGTCTCCCTCGGCACTCTCCATCTTTCTTTCTTCGCTTGTAAAATCTCGGAGGGAGATACATTTTACTCCTCATCCTCGCTTTGTCGGGTGGATGGCTCTGTGCGGGACCACGGCTAGCAACGCCGCCAAGATGATGGCCGCGTATAACGGCGGCGCCTCGGCCGTGGCTGCGCACCATCCGCACCATCACCACCAGCTGCCGCATCTCCCGCCGCCCCATCTCCACCACCACCACCATCACCCGGGCCAGCATCACCTGCAGCAACAACAGCAGCAGCAGCAGCATCCTCCCGGCTCGGCGGCCGCCGTGCACCCGGTCCAGCAGCACGCCTCCACGGCCGCTGCGGCTGCAGCGGCGGCCGCCGCCGCCGCCGTCATGCTAAACCCGAGCCAGCAGCAGCCCTACTTCCCGTCGCCAGCACCCGGACAGGCCCCTGGACCGGCGGCGGCTGCAGCGCCGGCCCAGGTCCAAGCCGCGGCTGTCAAAGCTCACCATCACCACCACCACCATCACCAGCACCAGCACTCGCACCACCTGCAGCCGCAGCTGGACGTGGAGCCCGACAGGCCGATCGGATACGGAGCTTTCGGCGTCGTATGGTAGGTGCTGCCCGGAGCGCCGTTTCGGTTCGGATGCGTGAGCCGCTCCGTGGCCGCAGTTTTATTCCCATGTTGAACATTTATCATATAATCCTCCCGTTAATTGTAAAGCACCAAAAGACGAGCGTATGATTTAAACATCGCGTAAGATTTGTTAAATTCTAGTGGTTTTTTCTTATTACCCTGTGTTGTAAAATCTGCTGGGTTTCGGCTGGAGTGCAGAGATGAATGGCGGGGTCGATTTAGGGTGACAGGTGGATGTGCGAATTGAAAATGTAGGGAAAGGGATTTCGGGGGGGGGCACAAAGATGCAGCTTGAAAGAGGAGCAGACGAGCACCCCTTTAGATGTCCTAAAAATGTGTAAAATGAAAGTGATCGGCCCTGGCCCGTGTTGCGCCTTGTCCTCCGTACCTCGGGCTTCTCTCCTCTGCGCACTTGCTTCATCATTTATAAGGATCTTTTAAGTGCTTTTTTACTGCACTGGTAGCAAAGCTGCGCATACAGCATCTGCGTGTATTTCGGCGCATCGCAGTTTTAAAAGAAGTTGGGTTGGGAGTCACCAGTGTCCCGTGGTTTCAGATAGGCGCAGTGGAGCCGCGTTAATGTGTCCGTCGATAGTTAATTTTTCCCTGAATTGTAGGGTCTTGATAACGGCCACCCAGCGTCGTATCTCGGGTGCTCGCTGTCTGTTTGTTTAGGTAAATATTTGCTTTTGGAGCCTGTGCCGTGCCATTTAGGATCCTGTTGCGTTTAGTTTGGGGTGTGTGGCGTTTCAGGAGCACCGGCTTTGGGCTGATCGGGGTAATAAACTTTGCCTCACCCCCGGAAAGACTTCAGCCAAGTGGTCTGAAGTCTGCTACGGCGTTTGGGACATCAGTTTCCACTTATCTGCCAAAGGCTTGGCTTCACATCTCAGACTGTGGTGTCTTTATTTTATAACTCTAAAAATTCAAGTTCCTTTGCCGTATTTCTGTTTCGGGCCATCCCTGGTTCCAATGCCCTGCCCCCCTAGGTAACAGACAGTTGTGAACAGGGGGCACAATCACTTCTGCCATGGGGGCCAATTCGTTTTCTCGGCACCCGTCGTCCCGATGCGGCCGCAGCGTCGTAGGAGCGCAGCAGTTGCATGTCTGAAAATAAAGCAATCGTGTTGCGGGTATGAAAAAAATCTGCCAGCATGCTGGGAAGTGTTACCTCCCTTAGGGAGGGAGGGTGTGTGTTTGGGCATCGTTCAGTTTCTTGTAAGACCAGACACGCAAGCATGTGTCAGGAACGTTACCTCGCTGACTGAGAAATGTGGTGCGATTCCTGTTATTTATGGATTGATTTGGCACACAGGATGTGTAAGTTTAACCACAAACCACTCCACCACTTTATGGGAAAAGATGACTTTATTCGTGCATTTAACTCGCCCTGGTGATACTGGGGTAGCTGTCAGCAGAATTCCAGCCATTAGGTGATGAATTCTTCGAGCGAGTGGAAGCCCTCGTTCAGTTGTTGATTTTCGTTTAGGCCTGTTCAGTGGGTTTGCCATCATACATTATATATCAACACAACTGGAAGCGTGTTGTTGGGGAATCTATCTAGCTGCTCATTCCAGCTCCCAGCTCTTACATCTCCGGCCTTAAAATCAGGCTTTGTATGCCCTGTCCTGTAGCTTGCCTTCTAATTAAACAAACATGCTTCTCCAGTCCACCGGTCGTAAGAACGGCCAGAAGCTTTCAAGGAGTTCTTCAGAGATTCGGGGAGAGGGGGGCTATCAGTTTGCGCATCAGTGTATTCAACCCCTACCACGGCCCATAATCCCAAGCTGACATTTTCCTCCGAATGGCTTCCTGTCTCCCATCGTCATCTTTTAATCTGTGTCGCTGGCTGCCTGCATATTAATAGCCTCAATGAAAGGAGGTGAGCTGGATGAGAGGATCCCCCCGCCCCCCCCAGCCAGCCAACACCTGATTTCACTTTGCATCCCGCTTGACCTGTGAGCCTTGGAGAAAACGGCTAACTCAAAGGGAGATGTTTACGTCAGGCTGACTGGCCGCGGCTGGCCGGCATCTCTGACATCGTATAGTGTCCGTCAAGCCGTACGCCTTTGAAGCTTGCCGCTGAGGCGCAGGATTCTGCGTGTGTGGTTCATAATACCTAAAACCCAGTTAAAATTCAGCTATCCTCATAAAACATGCGCCAGCGAGGGGGGAAAAACCCACCAATGTCAATAAAATGGTTTTCATAAGTTGTAAGCGATAAATCCGTCATTATACGAGGAATCTGAAAATAGCAAGCCATGGTTGCTTTAATAAAGTGCCTTAGAGATATGAATAGTGACTCGGGATATTAGCAGTTTCGTCTCGTCAGTCACCAGTATGTCCACATGTGACTTTTTTCTTTTCTCCTCCTCAATCTATATGTTCCTTGTTAATAAACTTTGGTTTCAGCTGTGATCCATATACGAGTGGGAAGCAGCCACCCCAAACGCAGCGCTTGTACGCTCCCCAGGGGCTAGGCCTCCCCCTCAGGCCTGTTGCTGGGTGGGCTTTCAGGCAGAGTTAATCAACATTCACGGACTCGTGTCTGATTCTTGGGTGGTTGCTGCCTTGACGGAGATGCCACCAAATGAGTCAAACGTGGGGTTTATTGAAGGGAGCCGTGGGACAATTCTCTGCTCCGTTTTTGTGCCGTTCAGCGGACAGAGTCCCATTTTATGGGGTTTTCCTTTCTCGACGACAAGTACGGTGTAGTGTTTGGGTTTCTCTTTCGTTGTTTGGAGTGTAAACGGCTGCTTCTCATTGGCTGTCTGACTCCCACTGGTGTATTTTAAGCCCCCGCCCACCTCCCGTGTTGTTGCCACTTGCTGAAATCTACAACAGATATGAGTTGCGGGGAAAAGGGATTTATGGGCTGACGAAGCAGTACTCTGCTGACGAGAGTAACCCCCCCTCCCCCCCCTGCAGGTGTCAGGAGAAGGCTGTCTGTATTGACCCCCCCCTACCTCCCATGTCGGTGATGAAGAGGTTTTAATAATTGTGTTGGTGGCAAAACAGACTGCTGGCATACTGACAGCCCCCCCCCGCCAGTGGCGGGCATGGTGGAGGTCCGAAAAAGTCTCATTCATTTTAATATTTATTTAATTAGATCTTTAACATCAACAGCATTTTTTTTGATGGATGTAACACATGCTGACGCTGTGTGTTGATAGTGAGATAATGGCTATTAGGTAGGGACATGGTGAAACTGATTAGTAACTGTACCTTATGCAAACAAACTCACAGGTGACTAATATGTGTGTGTATGTGTTTGTCTAGGTATATTATGAATAATAAAGTGAACCATTAAACCATTTTTGACAGAAAATTGTAAATGCCTTTGTGAATTAGATCTTGCTAATAACATTTCCAGGAAATAGGGGAAAAAAGTTTTTTCTAGCGATATTTGTTAGGTTTGACTCTGGGAATTTCATAAGAATGCAGGGAAGCTGGGGGGAGGAAAAAAGTTATAAAGGTTTCTAAAAAAGGCAGGTGCTGTTAGATACTGTAAGGTTTGATTCTGCTGTTTAATGCTTCACCTTTGTCTTTTAAAGTTGTGCATTAGATAGGAAGCGTTTGGATTTTATCACGTTTTCCCCTCTGTGAACCCAACTGACAGACCCAACCGGTGAAGCTTGGGAATGCAAATGAGATGCGAGTTCAAACCCTTCTGAAAAAATCTGAAATATTCTCACCTCCTAGACAAACTGGGACTGTCTGAGAGGAACGTTGTTACCAGCTGGCTTCGTCGTCTTTAACTGACTCTGCGAGTCACAAGACATTCCAAGGGATGAGGGTGTATCCTTGTGTCTTCACGGGCTAATGAAGATATCACTGTACCCTCCAGGGCATAGTGACTGATACAGAGTGGTCCAGCGCCTTAAAAGCGCAGTGTCAGTGAGACGTCCCATTGGCCGGGCACTAAATGCAGCTGGATTCTACTTTTTGCACTTTTAGCTGTTCAGTAGTCCTGCCCGCGCAGTGGGTGTGCTGGTGAGGAGGCTCCGGAACTTTCAGCCGCGGAGCCGACTCGCGGGATGATATTTGACATTTAGTCGGGATGTCGTTAAGGAGAGGGATCCGTAATTGAGTTTTCCGAAACGTAGTGTCTTCAGAAACGGGTCATAAATGCAGCAGAGCAGTGAGAGCCCCCACGGGCTCTAGACCCATATGATTAGGTGAGTTTGGTGGTGGTGGTGTGTAATGAAGTAGGTGACAGTATGTGACAGTTTGTCAGGGGAAATACCAAGGTTCTCTCCTATCCTTATCTGTCTCTATATCTGTCTAAATCTCTCTCACTCTATCTGCTTGCATGGACTGGGTCACCCGACATGACATCATTGCTGGGAAACCTGGCATCGCACTTCAGCAGAGCCTTAAATCACTGCCCGATTCATAAACACTCGACAGGCCCCTGCCTTCATCTGCAGCCCCCGGCTGCCTTTGGAGGGCCGGGGGTCTCGCTTAATCGGAGGCATGTTGGTGTGTTTCCACTGCGCCTTAACAGCCACTGCCTCCTGCAGTCTCAGGCCATTTTTAAGGTTTTTGCTCAGCTGCTTTTTGACACGCTGTTGAAAATGGCCAGTGAGTGTCTGTCTGTGTGTCTGTCTGTGTGTCCTGGTTGTGGCTGTTTCCTTGGGTCATGATGGCTTTTCAGGAAGACAGCATGGCCGCCATTCTGGAACAGTGCCGAACTGCACTTAATCCAGCAGCCATCCTTCACGCCAGCCCTGGTACATCTCCCCCTGGGGGTGTTCTAGACCAGCAGCTCATCGCCAGCTGACACACTCTAGCACCACATCCTCGCCCTCTCTCTCTCTTCCTCCTGTTCCCCTGTCATGTGACAGTGGATCTCCCATGCCTGGTGCCGCCGCCGTCATGATAACTTATTGCTAAGTTGATGCTTTGATCCAAAGTGGCTTAGTTTTACTCCTTCCCAAAGCTGGATATTTTGCTGGTGCTCTTCCAGAACTTTGTGGATTAAGCAGCAGAAACCATGGAGGTTACAAGCTTGTGGCCTTGAAAGATGTGATCACTCTCCACCCCCCCATGAAGAAGATCATGGTGCCCTGCTGGGGCACATCTGTGTGTACTGGGGTTGCTCCGTCGAACCTGAGGGCATCCAGCTCAAAGGGATGTGGTCGGAGTGGATGTGGTCCCTTGGGTGAGAGCTGACTGGCACGGTGCACATCCCTGTTGCTTCATACATGGGCGAGCAGCTGGTAATGCCAGGCTTTGGAGGGGGAACCAGGAAGCTAACAGGAACCAGCAGCTGCGATTGGAGACACTTGGGGGATGAACAAGTTTTTATTGTCAAGCCTGTACCCCCCCCACCCCCCGTGGTGTTGGCTCCATGGCAACTGCGCAACCTGGTTGCTATGTTCTAATGCTGGATTTTTACTACGTCATACTTAATTCTACCTTGGGATGGAGCAGAATTTGCAGCGGGATCTTGGACATAAATTCCATGCCTTTTTCGTTTTGAATACTTCTTTTATGCCGCTGTTTGCTTTAGCTGTAGCTTAGAGGTTGCCGTTCAGTTTTACTTCAAAAATCGGTATTAAAAAAAGTTAAACCTCTGAGTCAAAATTACCCTAAAGTGGAACTTATTTCACAGTCTGTTGAATACATTAAGTATTATGTGGAGTGTAATTGCGCTCTGATTAATCATTTAGAATAATTCCAAATTACAAACTACACAGGCGTAATTGACCCCATGTCAAACACAGACAGTGTGTCTCTGTTTAGGGCCATTGATGGTCTGTCACTCACGGCCCTCTCGGTGCTCCTCCTGAAGTTAATTGCCCTATTGAGATTTTGAATGTTGCCAGATCCAAATAGCTCACCATTATGTTCCTCGCCACCTGGCTCTCTCACCCCATTCCCACCCCCGCCGTCCAGACGGCGACATCAGCGTCCTGTCCCAGGGATTATTAAGCCTCTGGGTTTATTTATTTTGTGTGCAAGTGGGGGGGGGGGGTTATTGTAGTGGCTCTGGGGCTCTTGGTACATCCTGCGCCAAAAGTCGGCATCGAGAAGAGCGACGGCAGTCGAAGGCAGGTTTTAAGAGGCCTACGTTTCAAAGACCTGGGGGCTGCGGAACGGCCCACCTCACCTTATGGGGCACGGGACAAGCCGGCTGCTCGGTGCAGCTGTTTTCCATTTTTTCTGTAAACCCCCCCCCATCTTTCCTTTGCACTTGGTGTGACCTGACTCCCTCTGGATAATCTGCTTGGAGGAGCCGCGTGAACAGTAGCTGGCTGGAAAAGGCAGCCACATGTTGACGACAGGTGTCTAACCGGTCCTCTGCTTGTGTGGCGTGGTGCCTCCGTGGGTGGAGAATGCGGGATTATGCATGTATTTATACGTCAGTGATCTCGGAGAAATTTGGGTGGGTGTACAAGTGGCACCAGCTGAACTGGATGCCGGACTTGGACTCTTTTTATCATTGTGTAACCTCAGAGGCCCACAGCCATTATTCAGAGCTTCCTTTTATCATTAGGTTTGAATTAAACTGTTTGATTTCTAGACGACTCTTTAACCCGCTTCATTTGACTAATCCTCTTTCAGTCTGTGAGACCTGTTGGATGAAACTAAGTCTATCTTTTGGGGTGGTATGCTTTCAGTTTTGGTGGGAGAGGTAACAGATTTGCCGGTGGCCGCGGTCACTGGAAAATGGAGCTAGATTTCGGTCGGTAGCAATTTTCCATTTCAAAACACTTCCTTCTCGGATGCATTTTTTAAAAATTATTTATTTATTTATTTATTTATTTTTGATAAATGTTTGACATTCTCCAGGACCCCCTCTTCTTTGAAATGGAGGGGGCATCATTTTCAGATTTCCCCCAATATCGTCTTTGTGGGTTTTTTTTTTTCCTGTTGAAAATTAGCATAACATTTTACATTTCAACATTTTATCACAAGCTTTCTTGTTTAGGTGAAAAGAACGCATTCGACCAAATGAAACTGGGTTGACTTTGTTGATCGATTAACATTCACCAGCAGCAGTCACCTGTTCTTGGAATTAAATTCTCGACTCGCTCCCCATCACACTAAACTGGGTCCTGGGCGTATTAATGGCCAGGTACCAGGCAGTCCTGTGGATATTTCGGATGGGGGGGGGGGGCAGTTTGCCCACCTGGAAATGAACTGTTGGACCGGAACGTGGAGACATCCATGCCACTAATGCTGCGGCTGGTGGGAGGGGGTGGCAGGTTGCTGCTGGGGACCTCTGCAACCCAGCATGTGCAGGGTTAAGCAGCTCGCACTGCAGCGCTCTGCGTGGGAGAGCACGGGGGGGGGGGGGGGGGGGCACGGCAGGGGGTTAGGGCATCCGGGGGAAATGGGGAAGATGGCCGATAAAGCCAGCGCTGAGGAGACTCCGGGGAGGGCAGGGG
>JAODKC010000101.1:1696265-1711560 GCA_026777985.1 Mormyrops attenuatus | reverse complement strand
CCCCCCCCCCCCCCCCCCCCCCCCCCCCCCCCCCCCCCCCCCGCCCGCGCCCCCGCCCCCCCCGCCCCCCCCCCCCCCCCCCCCCCCCCCCCACCGCCAGTGCTGTTGTATTGGGCACCTTCCTAACCTGGTTAGGAGGCCATATACCAGGTAACTGATGTCAAATCCTGGTTACAAACGCTCACCGAGAGGAGGCGGGATGGGGGGGGTCATGTGGTACGTTTATGTCCGGCTCGCGCAGTTCGCCATAGCGTCTCCATCTACCGTGTGGGGCTGTAGCAGGATTTGTGGATTTGTAAGAATGAACTTGCACGGGCTAATCTGGGCTGTCACCAGGGGCCCCAAGACTTTTTACTGGTTTTTAGAGCAGCATTTAATGCTGTGCGGAGGGCCGAAACAGGGACTTCAGCCCAGCAGCCCCCCCCCCCACCCCCATATTTCGTCCCTGGTGGGGCACAAAGTACGCCAAAGCCTGTTCTTTTGGATGGGCGACAAGTTTGGTTAAACTGACGGCGAACTTAAGATCCTGTGTATTTATTATCCAGCCTTGGCAGGAGTGTAATAAATTAAACTGGCGGCAACGGCACAGGGAACGGCACGTCCCTGACGGCGGCAAGGCCGGCCCTTACGCCTCTCCCCGCGAAGGGGACAAGTTCAGAGCCGTCAGCTGCTCCCAAAGCATGACGTTTTCCGGACGGCTGTGGGCCGTCACCCCGCTGGCCGCTGACCTTGTCTGAGGGCCAGGCGAACAGGCGGATATGCTGCGTGTCATGTGACTGATAGCTTGCGTGGTTTAAAGACCCAAAGCGCTATGCTCCCCCCTGTTGTTTTTAACCCCCCCCCCCCGGGATCATACATATAACTGGAGCGGATCACTCAGCTTAAAGCACTTACAGAGTAGTGCGGGTAATCAGAGGAAAACAAAGCCCTGGGCTGTGGTGGTGGTGTGGCGGGCAGGCCTTTCCCTCCTGTCATGTTCTTAAATGTCAATTTATCAGGTAACATGCACCTCTTGTGACGCATTTGCCTCAATCCCCCCCCCCGCCAATCACACTACTAGCTACCTTCTGGAAGCATTCCAGTGACCCCATCCCCACCTCTCAGTTAAAGTCAAGTCTCTCCCCATGAGCACGTGGAACTGCTTGGCCACCTGGACCCACTCCATCTCGCTTCCTGCTGCTGTCTGGTGCTCCACAGCTCACAGGTGTCCCTCCCCCACGTGGCAGGCGTGTTTCGGATGCCACGAGACCTGGTGTGAGACATCAACGGCTGATCTCGGAGGTGCACCACAGTCTGCGCAAGCCGGCCACGTTGATCTGTCTGGGGTTACACGGGCCTCTCTAATCCAGGATTAATGTGCTGCGGGGGCCCAGTAACGATGCGGAGACATGCGTGTGTGCCGTGTGCGCCGTGTGCACTGCTTGCACTGTCCATGGGAACCGCGATGTTAACAGCATGCAAAAACTGCATCGGTTTGTGGCTCAGTGAATCACGACACTGGGCCTGTCAACGGTTCAAACCCCAGGGTTGGTAGGGTAATTTTTGCCGTTGGGGCCCCTGAGCAAGGCCCTTAACCCCAGTTACTCCAGGGACTGGCTGACCCTACTGTTTTTGGAGAGAGGTGTCTCCTAAATAAGTATGATGCATGCATAGAACATGGCCACACTGCAGCCTGCATCAGACACACTGGGGGTATCCTCAACAAGCTGATCACACCCGGGACTCGGCACATGGCGTCCCCCAGACCCCAGTACATCCTGGCCTGAGACCACCCCCCCAATCCACATGGTACTAGGGGAACAAAATAAATGAACTGGTCTCCCCTCCCAATCAGTGTGTGCCACCAGCCAGGACCTCCATCTGTGTGCTCAGGAGACCCTAATCAGGAAAAACAAACCAGCGGGCTGCTCGATCAACTTTTAGACTGCCACTGGGGGTGGGGGGGTGGGTGTAATTAGAGGATAAAAATAACTTGCACATTGTTTTCCATGTCCCTGCTCACTGAGATGGAGCTGGCTGTGAGGTTAAGTTCATTCATGTAAAAGAACCTGGTGGAAGGTGGATTTTTATTAATTATCTTAAAGGTTTGGGCACTGATTCAGCGTAACATTGCCTTTGTCATGGTCGGTGATGTGACGTGTCATTTCCTGTCTCCACAGCCATCACTTCCTGTCTTGTACACCCTGTCCAGCCAGGCCACCCACGAAGCAGTGCACCTCCTGTGCAGAATGCTGGTGTTCGACCCGGTGAGTCCCGTGGGGGGGGATCATTCCTCTGTGCAGATGACTGTGTGATGTGGGGGTTGTGATTCTTATCCATGTTCAGTCTCCTGAAGTTTCCCATACTGTGTGTGTCTGTGAGTGTGTGTGTGGTGTGCTTTGTGTGTTGTGACCCCCCAGTCACTGTCCCGCAGGGAGAGGTCCTCAGAGCGCTGAACTTGACCTCTCACAAGCCCCACCCCCCCATTACCAATGGTGAAGCCAACTGGAAAATGCTGATGTCCCCACGCTGAAAGGATGTGTAGCTCTTAAGAGTTTTAAGCCATGTGCCGGGGGAACTTTTTGGCACCGTCCATAAGCATGGCGTGACTTTTAGGAGCCGGCTCCGCTCCGTTCAGGTTTACATAGTGCTCGTTTTGGATAGATACATAAAGGGGCTTTATATTCTGCAGATAAAGACAAGAACACAGAGACAAAACAGCAGGCAGCTCTATGCTGTTTTCAACAAATGCTGTTTCTATGTTGGGGAGGAAGCCAGACTTGCATCGGAGGAAAAGGAATACTGCTCTTGTTGTTAGTTATGGGAGTTTAAAACCCTCGGGGGGGAGGGGTCAAAAACCATGTGGCTGCCCACCCAGGGCCATGTTAGCTTTGTCAGGAAGAGATTTATACATGTCATGGACACGGTAGACCCTCCACAGAGAAACAGGCCGTAAATACTGGAAGTAAGACTCCTTTTTTCCCCCTGGAATCCGAGGGCTTATTTCTGCCACCAGGAGTTACTCTGCTAGATATGGGTGCATTTTGTGTGCCGAGGAAGTGGGGGCACCATTTCACAACTTCAGTGTTACACAGACCTTGGAGGGGTGACTGTTGATGTACTTGCTGGAGGGTGGGTACATTTCTCCCCCCCACATTTCAAAAACTAAATAATTACTAGCAAGTAGAGACAGAATATCTTCGCTGGTTAGCAGAACGTGCTGCTTCAACATCTTTAATATTTTGTGTAGTGGCTGTTTGTGGTCAGCAGGGGGCATCCAAACCTCAGAAGCGTCATGCAAATGCGTGGATGGAATGGTGGTAAACACCACCACTGTTCCCACTGAGCCACTGTGCCGCCCATGTTTCATTAATGAAAGCATCGATAAATTTAAATGGGATGGCATCCGGAGCAGGTCGTTTACGTGACCCCGCATGCCTGTGACCGGAACTCTCTGTACAGTCGAAGCGGATCTCTGCCAAGGACGCGCTGGCACACCCGTACCTGGACGAGGGTCGGCTGCGTTACCACACCTGCATGTGCAAGTGCTGCTGCTCCACCTCGTCCGGGCGCGTCTACACCAGCGATTTCGAGCCCGTCACCAACCCCAAGTTCGATGACGGCTTCGAGAAGAACCTCACCTCCGTGCGGCAGGTGAAAGGTCAGTGGCGTTCCCCATCCCGTCCCGTGGCCTCACAAAACCACCCCCCTTGCTTTAATCCCGCAGCACTGCAGCCTTGATGGGGAAAGTCCTTGACAGGCTCTTCCAGTACCCTGAGTCTCTGGCAGTGGCCTGCTCCCGCCGGCTGATTGGCTGCTTCTGATTCCGCCCGCCTCCTGTTCCGCCACAGAGCAACATTATGGCAAGCCCGAGAATCTAATTGGTTAAGTAGCGCAAGAAGATCACTGCGCTGTTAGCTAATGAAATCCGCAGCCAGGCTCCTCCTGTAATTCGGTTGTTTTCCTCATTCTGGAGCTTGAGATTGGCGGCAGCCTGTCCTGTCGTCAGGTATTAGAAAGCGGTCGGCTCAAGGCAGGCTTACTGTAAAGGAAGCCCAAAATAAACCTGGCTTCCCACATCCTCTTCCTGCTCCTCGTGTGCTATTTCCACTAAAAGATTAGCCCGTTTCTAGGTAGTCAACGGTTTGTTGGCTTAAAAAGCTATACAGTGCAGAGCCTGTACAGGGTAACCCAGCTTAGTGTCTTAGCTACCACTCTGCCTATGTTGTGCAGCCTTGGTTAGCATTCCAGTCTGTGCCTAGCTGCGTGGGTTAGCATTACAGTCTGTGTTGTGCTGCGTTGGTTAGTATAACAACCTGTGCTCTGTTGTGTTGTTGGTTAACATTCTAGTCTGTTCTGTGCTGGTTAGCATATTAGCCTGTGCCTAGCTGCATGGGTTAACATTCCAGTGTGTGCTGTGTTTGATAGAATTACAGACTGTGCTCTGCTGCGCTGGTTTGCATTACAGTCTGTGTTATGCTGTGCTGTTAGCATTACACTCTGTGCTCTGCTGTTGTTGGGTAGCATCTGCTGACGGCTAAACTCCCCTCCCCCAGTCCAGCGAGCAGCACTCTGCCTGCGAGGCCTGATCCGGACCATGAATCCCACTGCTGTCTGTGATCCTGTCCCATTTCTGTGTAGCGAAGCTTTGCGTCCATTGATGCACTTCCCAGCTAATGAGCCCCTCCTCCGTTCAAAGCCCGCGGGCCCCCCTTTGATTCTGCTGCGGCCCGGCTCAAGTGGCAAATATCCCGGCAGCACTGCCCCTGACACCCCCCCGTCTCTGCCCCTCCACAGAGATCATCCATCAGTTCATCCTGGAGCAGCAGAAGGGTAACAGAGTGCCTTTGTGCATCAACCCGCAGTCTGCAGCCTTCAAGAGCTTCATCAGGTATGGGGGGGACACCTGGGACCATCTATGGTAACTATAAAATGCCGAAAACTCATACCCCCCCTCCCCGTCCTCTGCCCAGCTCCACGGTGGCCCAACCGTCAGAGATGCCCCCGTCCCCCCTGGTGTGGGAGTAGCCCCAGTGGATGGCCAGCACACCTCTCCCACGCGCCCGACTACTGAGGAACTAGGAGTCCGAAAACCTACGTAGCATTTCACTGGAGTCTAGGACTAGCTGTGTCGATAGTGTGTACTGTAACCTTAACTAATGAAGTTTTCAAAGAATCAACCACTGCTGTGCGCGGGCAGGGCCGGGGCCCGGGCCCGCCGGCGGGGTCATGTGCGCGCGCATGTGCACGTGCGTGCACTCGGACGTCCGGGCTGGCGGCGGCGGCGGCGCCTATCACGTGCCCGCGTGGTCAGCAGCAGAAGTGGGCAGCCGCCAGGGTCTCGGAATGTACCGGCAAGGGCGGGGCTGGAAGGCGATGCTCACGTGGCCCACAGCAAGAAGGCGTGGAACACAATACCCAACCACCACGCAACCCCCCCCCACCCCACCCCCCCATGATGCTTAATAGCCTGTCAGGGGGGCCGTGGCCTGGCTGTGCGTTTTCTTTTGTTGTGCAGTGCTTACCCATCTGTTTTTGCGGACTCTCCCTGACCCCCCCCCAACCCCCCCAGGACAGAAAGCCAGTATTTGCTGGGAGGGCCTGTATGTTGTGCAGTGGTGCTAGACTGGGCTTTGGCTGGCACCTCCAGCAGCATGTCAGTATTAGTGGGCCTGGGTCAGCCGGGGGCTGAGGGACAGAGTGCTGGGGGGGGACATGGGAATCCGCCTGCCTGCAGATTCAGGGGCCGTTCAGGGGCCACTGGTGGGGCAAGCCTGCCTATGTTTTTTATGTTGTTTACTTTCAATAAATTATTTTCAGAACCGGCTTTTGGCCAAAGTGGCTAAAAATGAAGAAACTTTACAGGGCAAAGCAGCAACGACGACCCCCCCCCCCACACACACACACACACACACACATACACACACACACCCTCCCTCCATGGCAGGGCAGGTGTACCAGGGATCTGTCTTTAATGGGGTAGGGGTTCTTCATTTGGGAGTGGGGGTGGATCTGGGGTGCCTTTCCTTGTCAGCTGTTTGCCCCCCCCCCCCCTTTTGGGAGTGCCGGGTGGGAATGGGGACGTATCCTCTAGGTGCCCTGTGAGGGCATTGCATGGAGCGTCGCTAGTGCGAGGCGAGGCTGAGTCCCTGCTATGTTTATCTCCTGGACGATGGCAAACCAAAAGAAGGACGCAAAATAAGATATAAGATAATAAAAGAAGAAAACGAGAGAGAGAAAACACGAAGGCTTTAGGCCTTAATTCATTTTAGAAGGTTGACTGAAGTTTCCAGACAGGTTAGCTTGTTTCCAGCTGCCGGTCTGTCACACCGGCAGCCGTGGAGCCTGCGGAGTCTCGCTGGTGTCGGCATCAGACAGGAAGTGGTGTTCCCGCCCTTCCTGTAGCCACACCTCCCCCCCAAAGCTGTGCTCTGGGGTACCGCTTCCAAAGACACGCATTTCCACGTGCCGTTGTGGCAACCTGAGAGATTCTACACTGACGACAGTTGCCATCACGACGTGACAAACGGCAGTTAAATCCAGTCTGCTTACACACACACACACCTGAACCACTTGTCTGCACCTGCTCAGAAAAACCCTGAAAATAAAACTATTTAATATATTTTTAGATTATTTTTTATTTCCTTTTATCATATGGCATGCATTTCCATGATCCACAGAATATGTGTACATAAGTGATAAATTAGTAGATTAAATTAAATCATAGAATCAAAATCATAAAAAGAAATTGAAAGTCGGACAGAATACTGCTGTATAGAACATAAATTAGCCTGCACATTTGTTAGGGCTGTGAATTTGATTTTATTTTTGAAACTTATATATAATGTATAAATATCTATTGTCTTTGTTTCTTTTTTGTTTTTATTTTTCCCTGCACTGGAAAGTGTTTAAAGAAACAAATCAAAAAACTTTGGAGCAACAAAAAAAAACACCAATGATCATCCTGTGTCTTGCCGAGTTGTCGATTCGAGTTTGGAAGTAGAAGCTGTTCCCATTGATCTTATTTTTATTTTTTTTTTTTGCTTTATTATCATGTTATTATTGATAATATAATTATTCCTATTTTAGTTTTCTCCTGCTTTAGAGAAGAATGAAAAAACACTGAACTATTGTGTGTATATGTATATAATGGATTCAAAATGCTGGTCTCTACCTCCTGAGCTCTGTAACTTGGTTGTTTACCTCCACACTCAGAAACTTGAATGTCCCTTCCAGCTTTTATATTTAAATCACAGAGCATTTCCCCTTACCCCACACCCCCTCCCCACTTGTACAATGAAATGGGTTGCATTTGGGCCAGTGGAGGGGCAGCAGGAACCAATACTTTCTGAAATTGGACTTTTGACCTGTACATTCTGGACTGTTAATAATTACCATTCACACTCCAAAACGAGAATGACCCTTCACCTCCGTGGCCCAGAGGGGGAGGGAATTTGGCTGTGTGGAGTTTGTGATTCTCCCCCCCCCTCCCCTTTTTTATGTTTATTCTATGTTTTGAAGACTTTTGAATTTGAAGGAGGTCCAAAAACATGACGACAAGTCTTTTGTGGGGCAAGCAGGCAGGAAAATGAACCGTCGCTTGGTGTGAGAGACGAGTTCTGCCACATGCTTTGGACAAAATGTGAACTGGTACTTGTGCTATCAAAGGTTTTTATAAAACATTTAAAGTTTATACTCAGAGGTAATGTTATTTGATTATATAATACATTTTAAGATGTACAAATCCTGCTTTGCTCAACCAGAAAGCTAGAGAAAGAAATGACCTGTTTTCCTGGGATGTTTTACTGTGGCAAGAATCGGCGGATGCTTTCTGAAAATGTAGATTTGAAGTACAGTGGTGAAACTCATTAAATGTGACATTTAAAGAACCAGGTTTCTGTTTTATTTATTTTTTTCTTCTTTTTCTCATTTTCCGCATGCATTTACCCTTTTTTCACCGTAGTTTTCAGCTGCCACCTAGTGGGTTTTTGGTGTTTTACACGTGTGGCCAGTAATTCATACGCAATAAATCGATAAATCTGTATGAAACGACAAGGTGGGAAATATTCTTTTCAAGCACATCTCGGAAGATGTCTGCGGGCCAAACCATCTCAAACTGGATTCATAACTGTTTGTTGCTTTGAGCATCTACTGAGATGACCACCAAGTCACACTGAGTGGTTTTAATAGCAGATTAATGATGTTTTGAGATTTTGGTACATTCTGCTTGACATCCACGCATTTTGTAATGGCGCTCCCTGCATGACTGATTCGTATAATATGATTTATTCATCCATAATCATACAGAGAGAACAAGAATACACATTATCTCCATACTCTTGATTGACTTTAAAGACCAGCACTAGCATGTAATGCAATTCTAGTTAGTCATGATTTGATTTTAGTCATTTTAACCAGTGCTGTGTGTGGGCAGCAGGCCTTTGTGAGAGGTTCTGTCGTGCCTTCTGTCTTGTCATGCCTCTCTTAATTGATTGTGATCATTGTTTTGCTTTCCACTGTATGATTTAACATGCATCCATGCGTGGTCTAAGAGGTGGTGGTTCTTTTGGAATTCCCCGAATTCACGTGACTTACTGTATGGATTTTGGAATCCATCTGTCTCAAAGGTAAGCTTTGTGTGGGTGAGTCTGAGTAAAGCCTTAGTCTTGTGTGTGTGTGTGTGTGTGTGTGTGTGTTTTATATCCAAGATGTTGAATATCTAATCACTGCTTCTGGTAAGGATCACGTGACACGGCACGAGGCTTGAATAAATATGGAATGGAAAATTAAAAGTGCCGTTTCTAATTTATGGTTTGATCATTTCACTAAATTAGTAGCCAGTTTGTTTTTCATCAGGTTTTGTTTCTAATACTGATGTAAATATGTAAAAGAAATAACGAATTATGTAAAGTATTTACTGTTAGATGTGTGATATTGATAAACACAATTAATGACTTATCCTGTATTTAATTTATCCAGTAAAGAGCTGAGCAACAAATTTCAGTATTACCATGAAAAAATAATACTTGGAATACCTGGATTTAATCGAGTTTCCCCTTTGGTGCCAATTTTAGTGGTGAAAGAGTGTTCTTTTTAAATATACAATTAAATAGCCAGGAACCACAATATTTAAAATTTTATTTGTCTTTCAGGCCAGGAATACCGATTCAACGTTTGAAATGAGGTTTTTCAACAATGTCCCTGGGACAGCTTTCACTACTTAATCCCCTTTTTGAATTTGACCTTTTGTAAATGAGGCTGTCCTAGAGCCAATGTGAAAGGCAAATGTTTTTCCCCTAGAAGGCGAACTTGCAAAGAACAAGAAGACGTGTAAAAACTCACCTGCGAGTTTGGGGGGATCCTGTGGGAAAAGCCATTGATAGGACGGTTGAGTCACCCCACAGGAGCGCACCCAGGGGCGGCTTCCCCGGGCCGGCGCAGATGCTGTCACTTTTCTCCGCATGCCCACAAAGAGAGCATTCATGCACGCCAGAAACGGGACCTTTTGCCGGCCTGGGAAGACTGGTTTGTGGGCCGGCCAGCTGGACGCCCTTGACTCACTGGGCAGCGCATGAGAGCGATCGGTCCAGATGGCAGGCAGTCAACACCTCGCGTTTGACAGCACAATTATTAAACCGGGAATGAATGTCACGATGGTGGAAAAGAGGGGATTCCTCACAAATCGTAATTCTGCTTTCAGAAATCACAGCTTGTGCTATGTGGCCGACCCACAGATTGAGGGAGATGGGTGCACAGCGTAATTGGCCCCGGGGTAGATTTTTCAGGTCCCTATTATATTTTAGTAATATCACTACTTCAGAAACTGCTAAATAAATCAGATGTATAGAGCAGTAGTTTTCAGGCGTCCAACGCACATATTCATATACCAAAACTAGCACACATGATGCAATAAACGAATGTCTATATGTAGGAAAATATGTCCGTGGAATGGATAATTTAAGTAGGCTACTATAAGAAACATTTGACACCACCATTAATGTGTTTATTGTTGCCGCTGTTATCCTAATTCGTATTACAAAGTCCAATGTTTTTCGAATTGCGACTGGATTTGTGTGCATTAAGTGTTCATTTTCTTATTATTATAAGCTGAGTAATTTTATAAGAATGTATTCTCAGCCAAAAAGATTATATTTGGCAAAATAGATCTCTGATCGCCTAGGAACCATGTATCTTTCAATGTTTCCTTCAGTGCTAGCTGCTGGTGCACAATGCTTTGGTAACGTTAGAAAGGCGCTTCAGCAGCTGTCCAAATGTTTTAAAAAGTAAGACTCTAGTTCATATTTATTTATGTCCTTCTTAAAATAATAAGTGGTATCAGTTGTACGTTGCTGTCAACTTGAAGTGAATGCTCCCCCCCCCCCCTCTTCGTCGCCTAAATGAAGGTAAGCGCCGGCCGGCATGTCTCCTCTGCCAGGCGCCGAGATGGTCAGGACACCGGTCCACCTGTACCGGTACCTGCTGCGGTGCTGCAAGCGCCTGCCTTCCCCGATCGTTCAGCAGCATTACCGGCACGCAGTGAGACAGGTAGCCTTCCCTTCCCGCAAAGTTTCCAGAAAGCGTGTTCACATGTAAATTATCTCATTTCAGATTCTTCCCTTATCACGAGTGTGAACCATAGTTGTGATTGGCATTATTTCTCTGTAAATTCGCAGGGTTTTAATAGCCATATGGATGAGAATGACCCTGAACGCATCCGGCAAATAATTAAACGGGCCATAGAAGACGCCGACTGGATCTTGAATAAAGTATGAACCCTGGGAGCGGCTCACTTGCCAGATTGATCATTATTTCTCTTTAGAGGAGGTAGTCTTGAACTTGTCCCTACACGGGAAAACGTGTCCATGCAATACTCGTATGTGTCGTTACTACGTTTTAAATACCAGGTCCATGGAAAAAATGAATTTTTTATCAAAATGTCCTTCAGAATTCGCCATGGTGCCATGGTGCTTTCGTCAGGTATTCAGTGCTTGTGCATGGCCAGTGTTAAAGCATTACATGTTAAGTTATGCATTTGTTTTTTGTTGCAGTACGAGAAAGAATGAAGAGGTGTTGGCGAAGAAGATGGCAGGCAGTGTGTGGCTGAATGGGCTAAGGCTTTACATGATCAGAAGGTCGCTGGTTCAAGGCCAGCCTCGGCACGTCTGGGGGTCATTTAAGCAAGGCCTTTTACCCCCAGCTCCCTGGGTGCTGCTATGGGCGGCTGCTCTTCGCGGCCAACTGGCTCTCACCTACAGAGAGCAAGTTGGGGGAGGTATATAGAGAATTTCCCCATGGGGATCAATAAAGTATCAGTTATTATTATTATTAGAATCAGTGTCTATCTCAGGGTGTTTATCAGTATGCGTGCTTGACCGTTCTCGGGTACTTGTTTGCCGTCATCTTCCATTGCCAAAGTCCAATACTCAAGAACAGAAGTAAGGAGAGATACGTATTAAAAAACAAAAAAAAAAACAGCTGTCATTCTTGTCCAGCCGCACATTTCAACGATGCACCGGCTGCATCCTCGCCACTGAAAATAATCACGTAATTTATTGCGTATTGAGTTTGTTCTTGGAAAACAAATTAGCAAAAACGCTTGTACCAAGAACACAATTAGAGTATTCATTTTCCATTTTTAGAATCAGAAGTTGCCAATCATCAGCGACCGGAAGCATGGTAAAAACTGGAAATAAAGACAATTAGTGTCAGTTGAGTAATTTTGCAAAGAAGCACACTTTTGTCTCAGCAGTGTACCATGTGAGGGTGAAACGTTCCTTCGGGTAAATTAATCGATTCTCCTGAAAATTAGCTTAAGCTCTGCTGGGCACCACCATGCAAGGAATACGACGTGAAAAACTGAAAGCTGCCCCCTAAAAGGTGAGAAGTAGTGTCACCTGGACTGTGACTGTTGAGTTGAAATGCACAGTAGTTGGGTCATTCTGTATCAAATCACAAAGAAGAAAGAAAATTCACAGGTGTTCCTATGCCAAACTTACTGGGAAACCCCAAATATTTGATCTGTATCTCTAATAGTTTTGAAACTACAGCCCTTTGAATGTTTAATAAATTAATTGAATGCCGTCAAATGAGCTATTCAGTCCAACGTCCGACATTCAAAGCCCTTTTGATATGGCATGTACACCTTTGAAACTTGTTTTTTGTAGAATTTGAAGTAGTAATAAGATCAGGTGTATATTACATACTTAGGTACAATGCTCTAAAAATCTGTATCTTATAGATGCACTTTAGATAGCTTCATAATGCTTTATAATTATATTTATAATTATAAGTCAGTATAAGAATTAAGGGAGCTTCATTGGAGTGTATAAAGTATAATCAACAATGAAACGTCTTATGACTGTCAATAGAAGATACTGTAATGCTTTACTTCTTATACTGATCATTATGCGTTATGGATTCTTTGTAATGCATTATGAAGATAACTATAATGTGTTATAGATGATGGCTTCAAGTAAAGCGTTACCCAGTTTTTTTCCAAGATAGATAATTTTATTGATTATCAAAACATGTTAAAGCGTTACCACCAGTAATAGATAAATACTCACAGCGAAAACCTTTTCTTTTCAGAACATAAACAATCATTGTAAATAGTATTCGGATTAATAGTGACAAGTCAGCATTTCACCAAATAGCTTTTAAGATTACAGTGTTACAGATTTTTGGTAATACCTTATGTAATACCTATGGTTTATCATTTTGACGAACTTCAGAACATCAGTATCACAAAAACACAATGACCTGAATGACATATATTGCAAACACATGCTTAAGTGGACATGGCATTACTCAGGAGTTACTTTGGGAAGTTTGAGAAAAGAGTACATTTTGTTCATGTCACTGAAACTA
Organism: Mormyrops attenuatus; assembly: GCA_026777985.1. Taxonomy (NCBI): domain Eukaryota; kingdom Metazoa; phylum Chordata; class Actinopteri; order Osteoglossiformes; family Mormyridae; genus Mormyrops; species Mormyrops attenuatus. The sequence continues at coordinate 1,698,714 of JAODKC010000101.1, read as the reverse complement.
ATTGTGTAACTGCAAGCACTACTACCTTGATTGTTAGGTGCGTTCATGAGACAAGTGATATATTGTAATGGTGGCCAGCATTTGTGTTTCCAAGACCTTGCAAGTCAAGAGAGTATATTGTGTTTGTGAAATTCTGACTTTTCACCATGAAATTGTCACTATCAATCCAAATACTATTTACTATGATTGTTTAAGGCCTGAAACAAAGTTCTCACTATATTTATCCATTACTGGTGATAAAATGTTTTTTGACAGTCAATAAAATTGTCTAACTTGAAAAAAAAATATATATATATATGTATTCACTCTTTTGTATTAATTTATGATGGGGTAGAATGCCCCTCTTATTGACATAAGTCTATGTGGCAATTATGATTCTGTGACCTATGTAATATTTGTGATTTGGTTGAATCTGTACAGCAACAAGAGCGTGACAGCTCGTTCTTTTTTAAAAAAAAAAAATCATGTGACCCGGAGTAAGATGGACGCTTGAAGGTTTGCGTCGCTCAGGGCGTTAGCCAAACTTGAACTTTTCTCCAAATTGTTTAGGCACCGTCACTTAAAATGTGTTCGTAATATGTCTAGTTCACAAAAAGACAAGGATTTTCCACTTTTCTCATCAACCCGCTCTCAATCTGGGAAGAAAAGAGGAAGGACGCAAGCGGTTAATGAGAGCCAAGCTACCGAGGCTAATTTGGCGTAGATAACTAGCCTAGCAACCCTGGCGCAAATTTTGTCGGAGGTCAAGTCTGTGGCTAGTCGTCTAGACGGTTCTCTACACGACATAAAAACGTCGGTTTCCACATTGGTAAACTCCTTCTCAAACCTACAAAACCGAGTGACCGATGTAGAGATGCACATAGAAGAGGCAGAGAGCATGGAGGATAGCTGCAACCGCCATAATTTCCAGCTAACTGCCACGCAGAAAACAGTAGAACATCTGCTGTTAAAATTTGACGCCATGGAAAATCGAGGACGCCACAAAATTTTGAAGATGATCGATCTTGACGAGAAAGCCGAAAAGTACTACCCCTCTCGTGGAATTTCTTAAATCAATGATTCGGAGTCGGTGTGGGAGCCAGGATTCGACTCCCGGTAGATTTCCCCCCCGCTGGAAATCGAAGGAGCATATCGAATCCTGGCTCCCACACCGACTCCGAATCGGCCACCGAGGAGCCTCATCGTGCGCTTTCTACGTTTCACTCAGCGAGAGGCCATTCTTAGAGCAGCGCCGCAAAAAGCGTCACATCGGTCACGGACGATCCAAACTACGTTTCTTCCCCGATCTGTCTACAGATGTTTTACGGAGGAGAAAAGATTTCGACAGCGTGGGTAAGGCAATAATTCGTAAGAGCATCTACCGGGGCTTTGCCTACCCTGCACTACTCAGGTGGCTTCATGATGGTCGGATCCGTCTTTCTGACACACTCGAATCTGCAGCGGCTTTTGTAGAAACGATTAAGTGACTTTCCTTCATTTGCTTTCGTAAGTTGATATGGAGAACACTGTGTTGGCGTTATGCCCATATGGCTCGTTATTTACAATTTTTCTGCACTGTTGCATTCATTGTATAGTTTATTTTTTGGGACATTTTGTAGGGCTCAAAAGAAAAAAGTGGCCAACTCATAGAGTTGGATCGACCAGATTGCAGTTGTGGGTTGTCCTACTTTGTTAGAGTTCATGGGAACGGTGTGGGGGCAACAACACTGTCAATTTGATTTTATACCCTCAATGTTTGATTTCATTGTGAATATTTGGAGGTATTACTGTTCTTATTTTTATTGCTTTTCACTATCTTTTGATGAATCTGGCCTTAATTGTTTTTACTTGTTTATCTACAAAGTTTTTGACTAATATTTCTGAGTCTCTTAAACTTACTACCTGGAATGTTCAGGGGATTGGTAATGTAATAAAAAGGAAAAAGATTTTAACTCATCTGTAAAAGTAAAAGATAACCATAGCATTTCTCCAGGAAACTAGGTTATCAAATGTCAAATCAAGCTCAATAGAGATTAGGTTAGCCAAGTTTACTTTTCTTCACATAAGCAAAACAAAAAGGGCACGGCCATTCTTATACATAGAAACTTCCCCTTTGTTCTGGAAAAGGAAGAGAGATCCAGAAGGAAGATTTATTTTAATTACTAGGTCAGTCTTCAGTCATCACATAACAATGTTGAACGTGTATGCACCTAATTGCGATTCACCTAAATTTATATCACGTATGATTTTATTGTTAGCCTTTAACTTTACTATTCCAGAAGTCCTTATCTGCTAGTGTGGTACCTTCTTATTGGAAGCATGCCAGTATAACGCCCAAATTCAAAAAAAAGGGATTGAAATAATCCAGCAAACTATAGGCCAATCAGTTTAAGTTGCATAACTGGAAAAGTAATGGAAGCTATAATCCAAGTGAAAATGGTAGATTACCTGGATTCAAATAACATTCTGA
>JAODKC010000101.1:1683204-1696165 GCA_026777985.1 Mormyrops attenuatus | reverse complement strand
TTCCAGAAGGCCTTTGATGTTGTCCCCCACAAACGGCTCTTGCTTAAGCTCAAAGCTGCAGGGATTTTAGGATCTGTGGCAGCTTGGATTGAAAACTGGTTAAAAGACGGGAAGCAGCGAGTAGTTGTTAGAGGCACAATGTCACAGTGGGCCTGCGTTCATAATTAGGTACCGCAGAGTTCAGTTTTAGGACCACTGTTGTTCCTAACATACATTAATGATATTGACACCAATACATACAGTAAACTGGTTAAATTTGCAGAAGACCCCAAGGTGGGTTGGGTAGCAGATACTGATCTAGCAGCACAGAGGCTACAATGGGATCTTGACTTGATTAGCGATCTGATACCTGGCAGATGAAATTTAATGTAGATAAATGTAAGGTAATCCATGCAGGGAGCAGAAATATAAAGTGCACATATTTTATGGGTTCCACTAAAATTAAGGTAGCTGATTATGAGAAAGACCTCAGTGTCTATGTTGATGCTTCCATGTCCCACTCTCACCAGTATGGGGAAGCAATAAAAAAAGGCCAATAGGATGTTGGGTTACATCTCTAGGTGTGTGGAGTTTAAGTCAAGGGAGGTGGTGCTACGATTATACTATTCCTTTGTAAGATCCCACCTAGAATATTGTGTGCAGGTTTGGTCACCATAGCTTAAAAAGGACACTGCTGCCTATATCAGACTCTGATCCATCTCTTGCCTCTTACTTAAATAACATTTCCTTGCCTACAATAACAGAGGACGAACGTTCCAAATTAAATGCTGTATTTACCCCAGAGGAAGTATTTGCGGCGATCCAAGCTATGCCTAATGGTAAATCCCCAGGCCCTGATAGATTTCCCATAGAATTTTATAAAAAGTTTTGGCCAGAGATTCAAAAAAATTATATGCCTGCTATCAATGGTATTTTGTCAGGGAATACTCCATCTTCTTGGAAATATGCATCAATAAGTTTATTATTAAAGAACGATTAAAAATCCCTCTGACTGCTCGTCTTATAGACCCATCAGCCTACTTAACGTAGACTATAAAATAGTTAAAGTATTAGCCCGTAGACTGGAGACTTCCAAATGTCTTCCTAACATAATTAAGCCAGACCAAACTGGTTTTGTGAGGTCAAGGTACTGATAATGTACGTCAATCACTCAGTGTAATTCAATACCTTAATACTTACAAAAGCCCAGCATTAAGAGTTTCATTAGATGCTGAAAAAGCATTTGATTGTGTAGAATGGTCTTTTTTATTTGCGGTATTAGAAAAGATTGGTCTTGGCCCAAACTTCATCCATATAGTTAAAACTCTTCATACCAACTCAGTCACAACTTTTAATACAAATGGCCTGATGTCTGAGTTTTTTTCTGCACATAGAGGCTGTAGACAAGGATGCCCCTTATCACCCTTATTATTTACACTCGTTATTGAACTCCTGGAGTCCATTAGGGCTAACGCAGATATCTGCAGAATTATTTTGGGTGAAGAAAAACATTGTATATCTCTATTTGCAGACGATCTACTTCTTTTTTTGAAAAATCCTGATAGATCACTCCCAGCTGTTCTGAAAACTATATCTTCCTGTAGTGAATTATCCGGTTATAAAATAAAACTTAGGAAAATCTCTAGCACTACCTTTGAATCTTCCCCAAGATAGATTTACACATTTTCCTTTTCGTACCTCTGAAAGAGGATTTACCTACTTGGGTATCTTTGTCCAAATACAAGTGAGACCTTGACAATCTGTTTCAGGCCAATTTCCCTCCTGTAGTACAGAGAATTAAAAGGGACTTGGAGAAATGGTCTCCATCTCTACCAATGTCTTTCCTTGGTAGGACTAATGTTATAAAAATGAACATACATCCCGGTTAAGTTATTGCAGAATCTTCCATGCTATATAAAGCCATCATTTTTAAAATCCTTGAACTCTCTTATTTATTGCTACATTTGGAACAGTAAACACCTGAGAGTCAAATTTTCTACTTGTAATTTTATTGTTGGTCTGCCCATATTAGAAATATGATGACTTGGTTCAGCAATTTACTATGTCCCCTGTTTTCTATTTATTGAATTACATTTCTGGTGATTATTTCACATTGAATATAAAAAACATGCTCACCACTCTTTTGTTTCTGGCAAAAAAATAAGTATTTTACTTCACTGGTCTACTACTCACGTCTCCACTGTTAATATGTGGTTGACTTAGATATCAGCCCTTTTCCTAATGGAAAAATTCACATACGATCTAAACCACAAATCAGACAGATTCTGGATACTCTGGAGCCCTGTATGCTCTTACCTACGAGATCCTGCAAAGTGAAATTATTCTGAGTGTGTCTTTGTTTGCTTGTTGCTTGTTGGTCTGTTTTTTCCTAACAGCGCTGTTGGGGGGAGGGGGGGTGTATATGTGCATGTGAATTATATGTTTCTCTTTTTTGTTGTAAACACCTGTTGAAAAACCAATAAATAATTTAAATAAAAAATCATATCTCCAGAAGGAAGCTCTGTAACACCAGATTTCTGTGAGCTGCTCTTATGGTAAAAAATATGAACATGATGCTTAACTGCACACATGGTCAAATGAGGAAATGAAAATCGAGCACATTTCAAAACATTACTGACACTCCTGTAACAGTAATACTTACTGCAAAAACATGGCCTAACGTGTCATACATGACAGGAAAAAAAACTGAGTGCTTTGTCAAGCATCCTGTTCAAGTGAGGAGCTCTCAAAGGGGGTATCATTTTGTCAATTTTGAATTTTTAGCCATTTCAGAGCCTTGTAGGAGGAAAAGTACTTAAGTGAAACTTTAGATAAAAGTGATACTTGAACCCCATGGCTGGACACAAATAGGTTTAGAAGTCCCTGTTTGACTGAAATGGAAGGAAACTGGCAGAGATGTCATGATATCGGCAGGGTGAAATTAGGGGCCCTTTACAAGTCACTAATGAGGTCAACATGAAATGACAAAGATGATGTTCTAGATAAACACTTCCTCCAACTGGCAAATGAACGAGTTGGATTCAGGAAACAAGTGATATTTATTTAAGACAATTCATTGACACATACTTTTACGTTGACAGGAATTAAATAGCTTTAAAGACAATAGGATTATGGACTGGCCAGTTTGTTTACTTGACGTCAGTTGCACTTCTGGTCTTCCCTAAACTAGAAACAAAGCACTAACAATAGAGTATCCTACTAAAACAATACTTACAAATGGAAAGCTGCTTCTGAAAGGCTGCATTGGAGGTTTTCACCAAAAGTATGGTGTCATTGACTAAGCAAGGGGGGTTACATCTCAAAATAGATTGTTACAGATCCATATACATTTTGTGATAAAGGAAATTCATTTTTGATTTTTCTGATGTTAGAAAAAAATACACAACACAACATTTACTAAGAGATTTCTCTTATTTGTGAATGTAAATACCGAAAATGGTTTCTCTGCAAATAAATACTATTATATTGATTGTTTTGAACAACATGCTTGGCTAATTGTTGGATTTTTTTTTTAGTGATGGCAAAATAACTTGGCACATGTTATATATAATGCAGACAGAGCGTTTTAATTACCTCGACTGAGTCACTCCACGTCAAATCACCATGCTGGAGAAAAAATTCCCAGGTCACCCTCTCAGAATCCCCTGAAAAAAAATCATGGGTGCTCCGATACCAAACTGATGGAGAAATCCCAAATATTTGGTCAGTATCTCTAGTAGTTTTAAAACTACAGCCCTTTGAATTTTTTATGAATTTTCTGTAATTTGCCAAACAAACCTTTTACATAAGAACATAAGAAATTTACAGACGAGAGGAGGCCATTCGACCCATCAAGCTTGTTTGAGGAGAACTTAACTAATAGCTTAGAGTTGTTAATACCTTATCTAGCTCTGATTTAAAGGAACCCAGGGTTTTAGCTACACTAACAGGAAGACTATTCCATACTCTAATTACACGCTGTGTAAAGAAGTGCTTCCTTAAATTCATTTTAAAATGTTCTCCCGCTAATCTCCACTTATGGCCACAAGTTCTAGTATTTAAACTAATATTGAAATGCATGAACAGCATCCAGACCTGTTAGAATCTTATATACCTGCACCATGTCCCCCCTTAGTCTCCTTTGCTCGAGGCTAAACAGATTCAGCTCAGCTAACCTCTCCTCATAAGACATTCCTCTAAGACGAGGAATCATTCTCGTAGCTCTATCTTGCACCCTTTGCAAGGCAGCAATGTCCTTCTTAAGGTATGGTGACCAAACCTGCACACAATATTGTTACCAAGGAATTATATAATCGTAGCATCACCTCCCTTGACTTAAACTCCACACACCTGTATATGTAACCCAACTTTGGTCCAACTTCCCACCCCCTTTGATATTGCATGTACAGCCTTAAAATTTTGTGACCAGGACTAACTTTGTCTGTACAATTCAAAAATGCAATCAGATTAGGTTTATCTGAAATGTATTTATTTGTAGTGCCTTTCACAACGGAGTGGCCCAAAGGCACTTTATATGTGTGTGTTGTAATACATTACTACATCATACACCAATCAGCCATAACATTAAACCACCTGCTAAATATTGTGGTGTTCGTGCTCCGAAAACAGCTCTGACCCGTCGAGGCATGGACTCCACAAGACCTCCTGAAGATGTCCTGTGGTATCCGGCACCAAGACGTTAGCTGCAGATTCTTGAAGTCCTGTAAATTGCTAGGGGGGAGCATCCATGGATTGGATACCCTGAAAAAAATGAACATTTAAGCAAGTAAAATTTTCTTATATTTAGATAAAATTCTAATTTCATTACTAAACTGACTAACGCCACATTTATGAATAGGATTAATTTCTGTGCATTTAGGTGTTTCGTCTTATTTTAAGAAATCTTCAAGTATAATTTTCTTACTGCACTGACAGATAATTTTGCAAATTTTAGGCTGCCTTGTCTCAAAACAGAAAAAGATTATCTTAAATTTGAAAGCCAATTTTTTGCAGTGGACTTGTTTGCCCAGCGCATCTCATAGATGTTCGATCGGCTTGAGATCTGGGGAATATGGAGGCCAGGTTAACACCTTTAACTCTTTCTCATGTTCCTCAAACCATTCCTGAACAATTTTTATAGTCTGGCAGGGCGCGCTATCCTGCTGAAAGAAGCCACTGCCGTCAGGGAATACCGTCGCCATGAAGGGGTGTATTTGGTCTGCAGTAATGTTTAGGTAGATGGTAGGCGTCAAAGTAACACCCAGAAGAATCCTGAGACCCAGCAGAACATTGCCCAGACCATCACACTGCCACATCTTCCCATAGTGCATCCTGGTGTCATCTCTTCCCCAGGTAAATGACGCATATTCACTTGGCCAACCACATGATGTAACAAAAACATGACTCATCAAACCAGCTAATTTTCATCCATTGCTCCATCCTTCCTTGGTACTGACTACTACAGGAACACCGCTGAAGACCTGCTGTTTTGGAGATGCCCTGACCAGTCATCTAGCCATCAATATTTGGCCCCTGTCAAAGTCGTTCCAATACTTACGTTTGCTCAGTTTTCCTGCCTCCAACAGATCAACTTCAAGAACTGGATTCACTTGCCTGATATATAATGGTGCCCTTGACAGGTGCCATTGTAATGAGATAATGAATTTTGTGACTTCACCAATAAGTGGTTTTAATGTTATGGCTGATCGGTGTGTATATATACGATAATACAAAAACAAGGAAAAGGGAAAACCATGAAAGAAAGCATGAAGAGGAACCACGGGATTACCACAGGAACCAAAATTCTCCCAAGTTTGCTAACGTTAAAGGGAAAAGACAGAATGGGCCTACTTGCTAAAAGCACGGAATTAGCCGTGATCATGGTTGAAGCCGAAGTCCATTAATGAATCGGTTCTCCTCACTCCACTCCGGGCACCATCCAGACATGATGGAAGGAAGGCAGAGAGTTGGGGGGGGGGGTCACATTGATGGAAAAGTACGCTAGACAAAAAATGTAGAGCTGCACTAGTGGCCACAATACTTCAAATTTCATCAGTTCATTTAACTAAGTCCAAGTAAATTTTTCAAGGTGCTAAGTCCAGTGTGCTTGATGTGATTTTTTTTTTTGTGGAGGTCTTGCGTGCACCATTTGCACTTTTCCAGAAGCTCTTAGTATGCGGTACCATGTGGAGTAGATATTTAAGTCCAACAGATTTCAATATACAGGAGTCGGAACCGAGCAGATTTGATCGCAACAATATCGTGCCAGTTCAGCTATCTAGAGGATGTCTATGCAAATCTTAAAAGGTAGTGCAGTTTTCCCGGAGGTACTTCACAACTGTATTACACTCGATCATCTTATTAACCATCTTCTCTGTGCAACCTGTCAAAATGACAATCATATTTACCTGCCACACCTAAATGTGCTTTTTTAATGACTAACATGTGACACACTGAGTCATGGCACATTTAATAAATGGCATTGGTTTTAATTTATAAACATAATGACCATAAATTAATTTCCTTAGGGTATGGGAAGGGAAGGCAAGTTAACTATACATAAAGACATAAGAGAAGAAATTAAAATCGAAAACATATGAGATAAGCTAAAGTAAAACAGAGTGATAGCATAATATTGTATGTATATATTTTTATTTTATAAAAAATATAAAATGTAATCATGATAAAAATGAAATAAAAGCAGCAGAAATTTTAGCGTAGATTTAAAAGCACAAGAATGAGGCTCACCTGGGGTCCATACACTGTCAGAATTAAACGTGCCAATTATCACTTATCACTGGGACTAATAGTTTGTATATTAAACGGCTCGACTACAATGTCTGCGGGTTATCTTCAGTAACCAGGTCATGATTTCTGGTAAGAGACGTTGCTGTGAATTTTTCATATGCATTTTTTGACACTTTAATTACCACAGAAAGAACGCCATTTGCTCCCATTATATTCGAGCGAAGCCCATCATTTCTACAGCTGATACCTCCAATACTAGGCAACTCTCAGCAGAACAGTTTTGGAGTGAACAGCCCCTTTAAAATCAGTACTAAAAGTTAATGGGAGCCAGTGCTGTCATTTTAAAGAGAATAATTAGTTACTTTTTCTTGGTATTTGTTAAAATTCTAGCAGCGGCATTTTGAAAGTGTTGCAGCTGTCTAATGGCCTTTTTGGGAAGGCCGGTCGGAAGAGCGCTGCAATAATGCATCATGCAGTAAAGAATGGTATGAACACATTTCTCCAAGCCTTTCCTGGACACGAAGCCTCTGAATTTAGCTATATTTTTCAGATGATTATCTATGAATTCAAGGTATGCATAAATATAGGCTTCACGTCTGTTTCCTTAATTAAGAACAGTCACAACTGGAATAAGGCGTCAAACCTACCTTGACACGCATTGTACTGCATTTACAGTTACAGTTACAGTTTTTTTGTAATTTGACATAGAATTGTAATTGCCAGGCACCTGCACAGGAGGTTACATTGTGTACCTAGTGAGCTATGCTAACAGGCTAACTGGGAGGTCCATTCGCTGGAAGATGGCCATCTGTAGATTAAAGGGTCAAGCAGAACACGGGGATGAGAGGACAGGGAGGACTTAAAGAAGATGTGGGAGTGGACATCCACATAGGTTTACGAATCCTTTGGATCAGTTATATTGTCCGGGTTGGAGCTTACCTGTCTTGTGCTGGTGCTCTCAGTTAATGTTGCACACATGATGGGTAGCTATTGACCCATCTCTGTGAAGATACTGAAAACCAGAAGGAGCCAGCTGAGCAGGCAGTGCAGGCCCATCTGGATTTTACAGGAGAAAAGAGCATGTTAGGCGTGTCCTTGTGGAGAAAAGAAACAGAATAGTTAAGGGTGAACAGGTTTCGAGGTTTGCATCTGAAATACGCTTACCTTCTGAGTAGGCTGGTAGAGACATGCTCAAGCATCAGTGACTGGCAGGGGCTGTATCTCCGGAAATAGGAACTCCTATTCTTTGTTGTCATTTTTGTTTTTATCGTCAGGAATGTTATGACTAGTTTTTCAAGTATTAATGGCCACAAGGAAGAGTCTGTGACCCAGATGTGGTATAGGCCTTCAGGGTCTGCTTGCAGTGTGGTTGCGGTAATTCATCTGGTTGTTGAGCTTGCCATGTTAAGTCTGACTGTACGGGAAAACCCCCCTATTGTGAGTACATGTAGCATGAGAAGCTGATGCCTATATGTACTGTCACCCTGGAGAGGCATACTGAATATGGGAATGGCTCATCCTTGGAAGCTAAATGGTCAGCCCAGCATAGAGTTTTGATTTTTTAATTTAGTTTTACGTTTGTATTTTTTTATATTTTCATTTGAAATACTGCTTGCTTGCAGTATGGTTTTATTAGTTTTTGTTTTAAATATATATTTCTGTTTAGTTTTTATGTATTTTAGTTTCTGTTTTGATGGCTTTGATGGTGAGAGTTGTAGAGCTATTTTATGCAAGAGTTTAGGTTTGGTTTCAACATTGTTACGGGCCAAATCAGCCCCAAATCCACCACCCCCTAAACATACACGGTATCCCACCGTATTTGTGAAGACGAATCCCTACAGTCCATACTCAAATATACACCCTTGACGTTTTGTGTTCTTTAGAGAATCCTACATGAACACACAAAAATCCAGGTATTATTCATGGTAATTAACTCTAAACAATTACTTTAGCTAAATATTATTATTTATTTATTTATTTATTTATTTATTTAGATTTCCAAAGTATTTTCCCCACGGGGCGCTAAATATTATTTTAAAATAGTAATGGAACATATTTGACATTTGTTTTTATTTTATTTCCAGTGCAACCCCCTTTCCAAAAAGTTGGGACGCTGTGTAAAATGTGATTTACAAACCATATAAACCCATATTCAATTGAAGATAAAACAAAGACAACAGCAAATGCTGATACTGAGAAATCTTATTGTTTTATGAGAAGTATATGTTCGATTTCAATTTGACGTCAGCAACATGTTTCAAAAAAGTTGATGCCCACTTCCCCTACACCCCTGATCTATTGGTTCGAGCCAAGTAGGGGCGGGTCAGTGCGATATCAGGGGCCCCGAAACAGCTAAACATATTAAATCTGGCCAGTTGATCCGCTGAACTTGCCGCCTAATCGGCAAACAACCGCCAGCCCCCCAGCCTGATTACTAATGTTGCACTGTTTTTAGTTCTCTCATATTTTCTGTCTGTCCCCTACCCCCATATGCTGGTGAGTCATTTTGGGGGGGGTAGTCAAGGTTACTGGAGGTTACACTGAACACTGAGTGGGCTCTGCTAATAGGCTAATTGGGGGGGCTTGTTAGGATAAATTGGGGAATTGGTGGGGGCTATGGAGTGTAAACACTCTGGGCATTAAGTAAGTAAATAATTAAGTAAGTCAGTCAGTAAGTAAAATTTATTTATAAAGCACTTTTCACAGACAGAGGTCACAAGACGCTGAACAATATAAATATGAACCTGCAAAAGTGTAAAACCAGGACGAAATCAGGCAATGAAAAAAGAGACTCAAGTAAGGAACTTAAACTAATTAAATGCAAAACAAAAACAAAAGTGTAATACAGGCAGATAAAAAATATACAGATATTTGTGTGTGTGTGTGTGTGTGTGTGTGTGTGTATGTACATATATATACACACTGCACATACAAAATACACAGATATCCAAGTAACATGAGTTAGAAATAAAGCCAAATGCCCAATAAATACCAAGCCTGCCTAGACAAGGGAGTTTTGAGCAGATGGACCTGTTCTTAGTGATACTGAAAGTTCCATAGTCGTGGAGCCACAGTCCGGAATGCATGATAAATGTACAGACCTCAGGCTGTATTTTCAGATTATTGGCTTAAACTGATTAGTTTAGTCTGTTTTAGGGCTTTATTTTTAGCCCTTACCTGTTGCTCTGGAGATGCAAGTGGAGGAGCCAGCTGAGCAGATACCAGAGTCCTGGAAGGCGGGATGGTGCTTAAGGAAGCGAGTGCAGCTGGGGCACTCCCCTGTCACGGTCAACACCTATTGTCCCAGTCTTTCGTGCCCCTTCCACGTTTGGCCAGCAGGCATCGCGGGCCATGCTGTCCTGTCTGTCTTTGTGTTTTCCCCTGCTCCCTGTCAGCCACATGGCTCAACGTATTGAGCATGTGGCTTCCTGAAAATCCCTTTGTCGTGTGTTCGAATTGTCTGTCTCACTCCTGCTTGTCGTTACCCCGTTCAGTTTTTGTATTTAAGTTCCTGCCTGAGTTTAGTTCCCCAGAGGTTCATTGTATATATGTTTGGATGTTCTGTTATTTGTAACCTTATTTGTCTGCCCTCCCTTACTCTTTTTTGTAAATTAGTCTTTTATCCCCATTTACTTTTGACCTCTCGTGGTCCTTTATTTTGTAGTGTTCCTAGTGTTTTCTGTTTTTGTTAATAAGCCCCATTTTGTCCCGTGAAGCCGCCAGTGGGTCGTCCACCTATCTGCCTGCATCATGCCTGGCCATCACCGCAACACCATCCTGATCAGTGACACTTCCCAGCTCTAAAAAATGGAGCACTGCTATGGCGGGTGGGGTTCTGGGTGCGTTTGCTCATGAGAAACGCTTTTCACCTGACTGGGGTGGAGGAACCGTGGTCAATGAGGAAGTGGCTGCAGGTCCAAGCAAAGCGTATGTTTTATCGGAAACGGCAGTCTTGGACCGAGTTCATATTTTGTTTGGGAACAACTCTCCCTAGTGGCCAAGGGGAGGGGCTCTACTTGTGGTTGGCGTGCGCCTTCAGGAATGTACCTTTACTTATCCCTCAGATAAGGTCTGTTTTACAGTGCCACCCTTGTCCTGTGGATTGGCAGTGACTTGTTATAGTTTGTTACATAGTTATTCATTGCCATAAGGTGTTCAGGGCTGTGACAATTCAATGTACACTCAATGCAACAGACTGGAATCTCACTTAAGGTGTACTATATGTCACTCTGGATAGGCTTCAGATGCTCTCAGCTCCAACTGGATGAGCAGACACTGAAAACTGATGGATTTAATGAAGTCATCATATTGCCCATTAGTATTTTCCATAAAGGATTGTATTGTCTCACTGAAAACAAGTTTAATATTCAGTATATTTGGTATACATCAATGACCAATTAACCTTTGGATTCTGTTAGCTTTCTGCACCTATCTATTATGTTAGACGGGTTGGTGCCGACCCGTGTCTTTAATCAGCAATGAAATACCCTCAAAACAATTATTTATCATCCAATTTGCTTCGTACCTCTTGGTTACCTTGTTAGGCTTCCTTATCCATGAAACGATTGGTTTTAATATTTTTGGTGTGGCTTTCTGGACCTTTCTTTTGACTGCATACCTCTCATTTTCAATCAAAAATAATGGTAAAATTGTGAATTAAAAATGGTAAAAAAGTGAATTAAAAAAATAAACTGAATTAGTCTTATCTTGCCTTACATGTCTAGGCATGCTTTGCCTAGTGAATTTTTTTACATTTATTTATTTTGTTTAATTAGAAGCTCCAGTACACAAATTTATGTGGTGCTTTTATGAATTTTAAACTTAAAAAGGGGTCGGTGCCGACCCCAACACCAGAGCTGTTATAATATTGACCAGTGCATTTATAATTTAGTGATTTTTTGTTGTTGTTGTTGTTTAAATAGAGGTTCCTGACAAAGTCAAAAACCGTTGAGTACATATAATTATGCAGTACATAAATTTATGTGGTTCTTTTATGCATTTAAAACTTACGAACGGGTCGGTGCCGACCCTAACAGCACAGGAAGGTTAACCCTTAATCTAACCCTAACCCCTAAAACCTAACCCTAATCCCAAAACGGTGGAACTGCACATGCGTAGAAAGGCTCGATAGCGCGTCTCAACTCGTCAGAACACCGGCAAAGAGCATGTAGCTCGGGGCATCGCCTGAAACAGTGAAACTGGGAATTGCAGGTGATATGTAAACACCCCAGTATTTAATTTGACTTCAAAAAATACTTAACATTTAAAATAAGTTGTCCTCCCCCCAGCAACAAATGAGGACGCGCAACCCCCAAATAATTGTGATGTAATCATATTTTGTCCAAATGTTTAATTAAGTATCATGTTTCATTAATTGCTGTCAATTATTCTTAACGAGCGTTACTTAACCAGTGTTGATTCTTTTTTGGGAGGGGGGGGGGGGTTTAAATTACTCCTATAAAAAGCCTCACTAACCTCCTGCTGTCATTCTTACCAGAAATTTATTTGGGTAAATTTTCGCCCAGTACTCTGATGCCTTAAGGCTACATTAAGGTCTTGTAAAAATGAAACAGCAATCGCGTTTTACCATGACGTGTATTTTTTATTTTTTATTTTTGCTGCCAACACAAATTCGGTGATTTATTACATCGACTGACACCGAATAAATAACACGTCGACACATAAAAAAAAAAGAAAAATCCAGTCTGAAGAGTGTTTCAGTCAGGATCAGTTTTTGGAGGTAAACTAATACAGATTTTTATTTTATTTCATTATAACAAAAGAGAAAAAGATCTGTAACCGTTATTCAACCTTCCACTAGCATTCAATCAATATTCCTAAGAATTAAATTTGGCACGCGCGTACTTAGTGCAGCTTATCCCAATCACATTTGGTTCTGATATTAACGTGACACTTGAAAAATGCGGTTAGAGATCAAGATCTGGGCTGCACAAAAAAAAAATAAAAAAATGTGAAAACGTTAAAAATGGCATGACAGGCCCATTCTTACCTGTTCTTAGGAAGACTTCTAAAGTCAACAATACACATTTAGATACTGAATACTTATTAAAAAGGGACATTGGAAAAAACACTTCAAAGTAAAAACACGCGCTCTTTGGATCTTATTATGAAATTAAAAATTACCAATGAATATCCTCTTGGGGGGGGGGGGGGGGCGGGGGGGGGGGCGGGGGGGGGCGCCGGCGCGGGGGGGGGGGGGGGGGGGCGCGGGGGG
>JAODKC010000101.1:1664642-1682602 GCA_026777985.1 Mormyrops attenuatus | reverse complement strand
TAACAATGTATTTCCTATTTAACCCCCCCCCCCCCCCACCACCCCCAACACCACCCCACCCTCACTGTGGCTGGAATGAAACACATGTTCGTCTTGGCAGAGGGTTTCTTTCTTTTTCTTTTTTTCCCCAATATTTTTTTTGCCCTTTTAAAAGATACATTTTTGGGATTATTAGCGGGTGGAGCTAGATTGAGATCTCACCCAGTGAATGCCACTCCCGCTTACTGTAAATACCTCTAGTTCTTACCGGACCTACGAAATATGTTTCCTTGTTTCATAATCGTCTTCCCCCCACCCACCATTTGAATACTATATAAGATCTAGATTTATAGCTATTGTTTCACAGGTGCAAACATCTTTGGCTTGCATCGCGTCCGATCAGATACCTGTAAGAAGGCTGAGGTAACTTCTAGTACAGGCAGTACATCTTTAGTATTCGCGCAGTACCGTTATGCAATATCAATATTGAATATATGTGTTTTAGCAATTACACTCCGTCTTTTAGTATGTTTTAATTTATTAAAGTATTAATATATTTAAATATCCTTAGTTATAAAATATTTTTGTTTACCTTTTTCCATTTAAGCAATTCATCGACAAAATGAAAGTACTTCAAGAAGAGAACGTTAAAAATACACGCCAAACAGAGCCAATAAAGGTACTGAATTTTCAATACTTTCATTTTTATTTATACGTATGTCAGCGTGATTGTGTTATTAATTTATGCCCTGCTGCCCTTCCCGGGACAGAGAACGGCGCCCGGCAGATGCCCGTTCATACACGTCCGCAACCTGATTGACGGTTCAAACTGTCAGGACACTTTGCATCATAAAGCTGTCAAGGTATGAAACTTATAATAGCGATTATTTTCATTTCAGAGCAGAACACAATTTTGGCAAACTGTCATAGTAATATTTATCTATTTTATAAAAGCTATGGGTTGCGTTTTGTTTTAGTTAAAATAACGTGATCGCGCCATATAACTATGATGTCGCGTTTAACGCATGCGGTCTTAGGGGTTAATGTGTATTATAACCTTGTGCATTTTGAATTTTTAATACTCCGAATTGAATACTTGTTGAATGATTGTTATCTATATCTGTCTGTCTACTTTTTGCAATTTCTGTAAATACGTGTAATAGATTTCACAGCAAAGTGAGTGTTTTATTTGAACGCTGCATAAATCTTTAAGGTTAATTATCCATGTATCAGTACATTATGAGTTCATTATTAATTTACTGACTACGGCTGCCTTAGTCAAGGGTCCCAAGTAAGCCTGATTAAGGTGAAGGAATATTACATAAGAAAATAAGGACTTTCGCAGTTCTTAGGGGGCATCTCAAAAATGCAGCTGCTAAGCTAACAGTAATCTTTGTCATTTTCAACCTATTTGGAATTTCCCCCTCTGCATCTGACAGGCAGATGTCTGAGTATTTACTGTATATTAATATATGATCATATATTTTTGATATTTTTTTTTAATTTGTATTGAATATGGAAAATCCCTTGTGACAAAAAAACTGAGTTTATAATTCACAATAACTTGTAACCAAAACATATGCACTTTTACCCTTTCCCTAGAATCAGCTTTGTACATCAAAAGTATGTGAGAATTCCAAAATGACACCCAAGTCCCTGGTGGTTGGGCCGCAGAGATGCCCCGCTTCCCCAGAAGACATCCTAGTGCAAGCCATTGACTTCATCAACCAGTTCTACCACTCTCAGAAAATGTAAGCTGGCCGACAGAGATATTAAAGAAATATTTTCAAATGTGTTTTTCTTATCAAATGCTTTCATGTAAATTCAAAATAATGTGCTCTGCTTCAAAACTCAGTGTCACAATTGAGCTACAGTTCTGGATAAGAACAAAACACCGAGTAATAGACAGTAATACATAATACATTTAATGTGCAATTAAATGATGTGTAATGATGTGGCATAGAGCTAAGATGCATAAGTTTTTGTGTATTAAGTGAGCATGGGTTCATTTTCAGTGTTTTATGCTGATTTAGAGTCACATCAATTTTATGATACCAACATTGTAATTACAATATGTTATAATATAAGTTAAATATTATAATCTAATTATAATACATGATAATATAAGATAATAGTAAATTAGATTACTATTAAAGTTGACCCAGTACTATTCTTGTATGAAATGGAGTTTGAGTGACTAATTCCTTCATATTGATTTGTAGTGCTAAGACTGAAGACCATCTTGCCCGTGTGGAAGCTGTTGCCATGGAGATAGACAGCACGGGAACCTATCAGCTGACCACAGAAGAGCTGGTGTTCGGGGCCAAACAAGCATGGCGAAACGCCCCGAGATGCATTGGCAGGATCCAGTGGTCGAACTTGCAGGTGAGTAGCGAAGGCTGTCCGGACCACATCTTAATTCCATCCCAACGCATATGAGTGGTATAGAAGATGGCAGGATGGTTCCTTAATTTCCTAAATGTGCTTCTAAACTGGCGCACAGGTGTTTGATGCGCGAAAGTGTAGCACACCCCGAGAAATGTTCAACTTCCTGTGCAAGCATATAGAATTCGCCACGAACGGAGGGAACTTGAGGTACGTGACGTCTTCCAGAATCTCCAGTGCTGGTATTTGGCTCTAGGTTATATTTAAACCTTAAAAGAGATGGGCCAGAGTTCTGCCTTTTGGTAAAATGGTCATTGTCCCGTTCCCCAACAGGTCTACGATTACGATTTTCCCCCAAAGAGGGGATGGAAAGCATGACTTCAGAGTGTGGAACAGTCAGCTGGTACGGTACGCTGGGTACCAAATGTCGGACGGGAGTATTCTAGGTGATCCAGCCAACACTGAGTTTACAGAGGTAGCTGTCAGAGACGTCTGATGTTTATAACTCCTCTTGCTTCTGTTTTATGTCTCATGCGATGTAGAACCTCACTGTAATGCCACACACCTCCTCTCTCCTTAGCTTTGCATCCAACTGGGGTGGACACCAAAATATGGCCGCTTTGATGTGCTGCCTCTGGTCCTGCAAGCTAACGGTGAAGATCCTGAGGTCTTTGACATTCCTCCAGAGCTTGTCCTGGAAGTCCCAATGGAGCATCCACAGTGAGTCTGACAACCACCTTCCATGAAAATAAATCAGTTCCACTGTATAAATACTGAGAGTTCAGTGTCAGGAATTAATTAGTTACTCATTTGGTTCTTGGGCAGCCTGCCAATTTATTGAACATGTAGTACTTGATGTAAAATAGAAGCATATCGTGGAAATAGACACATGATCATTTTAGGAATCGAAAGGTCAGGCTGTTAGAATATTGACATTGTTAAAATGGTTACAAATTTGTAGGTCTTGAGAGCCTGAGCGTATCTGATTTTCATCATGCCTAATCCCGTATTTGCCTAATTAAATCAATTGTTTTTTTAATGACTGAATTAGACCACTCTCCTTTCTCTGGAGAGCTAAAAATTTAAAGAGACCTTTCAAACCAAATGGCCACTGGAATTTGGGGGCCAGTGCTAATCTGGAGAGCCCTACACCCAACAGAATGTATTGTTGGGGTACATTCTTTCACCCAATATTAAACAATTGAAACCCAAAGCCTTATTATCTAGGAAGCTGATTTCTCTGCCTCTTTAAATACCAGCCACTTAAAACCAGTTCATTAATTTCTACGAGCAGAGCCAGAGGTTAAATCAAGCGTTTTAAGTGCACAAGTGGAATGAAAAGGCGCAGACACAGTGCCCTGTTTCTGTAGGAGTAACGTCCCAAGCGAATTCCCACATCACTAATTACACACCTCGGAACCTTCCATAATTTTCTGAAATTGTCTCTTCTCATATTGTCCTGAGGATCAATTAACACTATTATAGTCAATTTTTACTATTACAAAAATGACAGGATAAGCTTCTCAGCAGCTACTCAGTCGACTCCTGATATAATACTTAAAATAACAGAAAAGTTTGCAATATTTAATCAGTATGAGGCGTTAATTAATATATTTACTGCTGTACTATACTATACTGAATATGTACTACTAGTATATTTTACTGTACTATACTATATACTTACTACTACTATATTTTACTATGCTATGCTATTGTGTACTATATTTTATTACATAAAGTCATTGAGTATCTAAACCATTTAACTATGTATAAAAGTGCAGTTCTTTTAGGTTATTTGCAAAAATGGACATATTCCCTTGTTTGGATGGTGACTGTAAGACTGATGACCTCCCACCTTGCCCAGGTATGACTGGTTTAGGGACCTCCAGCTCAGGTGGTACGCCCTCCCCGCGGTCTCCAACATGTTATTGGAGGTGGGGGGCCTGGAGTTTCCTGCCTGTCCCTTCAATGGCTGGTACATGGGCACGGAGATTGGGGCGCGGGACTTCTGTGACGCCCAGCGCTACAACATGCTGGAGGTGAGGATGGTCACTCCTTCTCGTGTTATATAGAGGTATTTGAGAAAGTGACTTAAACTTACATTACAAGGGGTCAGTCAAACATAGAGCTGATCTATGTTTATCTAAGGGCCACAGTACCTTTAAAGCTCGCGCACAAGTTCACATTAAATAGTTTGGGCAAAACGGGCAGGTGCTCGG
Organism: Mormyrops attenuatus; assembly: GCA_026777985.1. Classification (NCBI taxonomy): domain Eukaryota; kingdom Metazoa; phylum Chordata; class Actinopteri; order Osteoglossiformes; family Mormyridae; genus Mormyrops; species Mormyrops attenuatus. The sequence goes on along the minus strand of JAODKC010000101.1, from coordinate 1,678,019 downwards.
GCCCCCCCCCCCGCAACCACCTGAAAGTGCAATGACGACAAAAGCATTTCAAAAATCAAAATGAACTTCAAAACTGACTGAAATAAAAATAAAAATGCGTAGTTCTATTTTAAACTTCTGTTTTTGAGTTCAGAAACCTGCTTACAGGCTATTTTAGCCTGCCAGATGTCCCTCCTCTAAATAATTGATGATAAGTGTAGTCTGTGATAAGCATCTCAAATTGACAAAATTACAGATGCCCTTGCGAGACCGTGTTTTCCATTAAGAGATTGGATTAAATATTGGCATGCAGAGAGCCGGTCACAAACGTGAAAGCTCACTTTGGAACCATTTTGAGTGTGATGCAAGTTTTAATTGTTTGTTTGTGGTCTATGAGAAAGGAACTAACTAATTAAAAGTCACGCCTTAATTGCTGGCACAAACATGTTTATAGACAAGTTAAGGACTACAACACCATGAAAAGAAACGGGACCAAAATACGAGGTAAACCTGGCGGTATTTCATGAAGTGGGATTTCTTGCTTAGCCAGATAGCTTTTCAGATTTAAGGTAGTCTGAGCTACATTTAAGTGGACGAAGATGTAGTCCATTTAGCTCAGACTACCTTAATTAAATCCAACAAGCTGTCTGGCTAAGCAAGAAATCCCGCTTCGTAAAATACCCCTTAGGACTGTCAGATGATTTTTTTTTTTTGATCACGATTAATCGTAAATATAGTCGCAGCATATTCAGTATAGCAATATATTTGTCTTTTTCAAACTAAATAAACTAAATAACAATGTTTCCTCGCCTTTCCCCTCAGTCAGCTTCCCAGTAAATCTGGCATTTTGTGCAACATCACGACCAAAGTTCTTGCGTTGTTTACAACCAATAAGGAATGCTACATGTTTCAATTAAAAATCTTCGCACATACTGTTTTCCCATTTGTATATCAAGATACCGCATGTGTTAACACAATCAAAGAAATAATAACAAGTTACCGCTTTAAAACTAATGCTAATAAGTTGAGTATGACTGCTCCTGTTAAAAATACAGGACCTGGACGACAAAACTGCATGTGTGCCTAACAAGGCCCTCTGGCCGATTCAGTCACTCAAACTTAAAAAGAGGGAGAGGGCCCTGGTTCTACTTTTCATTGAATCAGGGACGTCATAGGTTATGTGAATTGGCAGCCTTTTTACAGTTCTGTAAGATCCTCAACGCAAAGTTCAAAATGCTGGTGTTGTCTTGTCTCACTGTATACATGTATATAGCTGAAATGACAATAAAGTTCTCTTTGACTTTGGTGGTGATAGAGTTTGAGTTAGCAGTCTGCTCCTTGACCAGAGGGACAGCCCTACAGTGTAAGAGAGAGAAGTGAGAGAAACATGTATCTCTATGGTTATTCTCTGGGAGTTAGTGTTTATTAAAGCCTTGCCTTTATTCGTAAATGTTTTGTGCTGTGAGTTTTCATTTGATGGCTTCTTTTTATAAACTAAAATTAATTTTAAAACTATTTTTTAAAATTGAAGCTAAAATTACCTTGATCACACTCCCTTGTGTCAACACATTTAAATTATTTTTCACTTTCTCTTTTCTGTCATTCGGTCTTGTCTGCTTCGCTCTGAAAGACTGTTGGCAACAAGATGGGCCTGGAGACAGACAACCCCTCCTCACTCTGGAAGGACGTGGTCTTGGTAGCCGTCAATATTGCCGTCATGCACAGCTTCCAGGTACAGTCACCTGCGTGTTACACTCTGAGGCTGCCTACTCTCATTGTTTCCTGTTTCACAACATCAAATATGTGCTAATTCAAATTTCCAGAAGCAAACTTGACTAAATGGAATGTATAAGGAAATACTTCTAGTATTTGTTCCCGATAACTGGAAGTCCCGGGTATCACCAGGAGTAGGGGCATGGATATGCTGGCAGATTCAAGGGGCCCAGCAATTTACAGGGGGCCTTGAATATGTGAAATTATACATAAAACTGGGCAGGCGGGGGGGGGGCAAGGTGACATTCCTTCACGGGACCCAGAATTTCTAGCAGTAGCCCTGGGTGTTGATATGTTTGGCTCTTCAAGCCAAAAAGATTATTTATTTAATCATGCTGGCATATAAAGTAATTGTCAGCATATGGAAGTTCAGTGTTTCATGTATAAGTTTAGTCACTGGCAGTGGCTTCCAGGAAATTTAATTACCGATGCCTGGTTTTCATATGGGGGGTACAGAAGCATAATGTGACCATCACAGACCATCACTCCGCCACTGAGTCCTTCATAAGACACATGGAGACTGAGTTCCAGCTGCGGGGGGGCTGCCCAGCTGACTGGACCTGGCTGGTTCCACCCATGTCCGGCTCCCTCACGCCCGTCTTCCACCAGGAGATGGTCAACTACGTCCTCTCACCTTTCTTTTACTATCAGGTGCCGTGATCTCCTTCTTGCCTCAGCAAGCTCATTAATTACAGTATATTAATAAACACATAAGTTGCCTTCAGTTATCCATCTCAAGTGAGATTTGTTGGTTAGCTAGATAACTTGTCGCATTTAAGGTACCCCAGTTTAAATGGACTTTACGTTTATTCACATACATTTAACCCAGGCCACCTTAAATCTGACAAGTTATCTTGCTAACCTAAAGTTCCAGCTTCATAATACAAGCCCCAATTCAATCGAAGAACACATAGACTTAGTAGCCACTTTTTAAGTGCACCTAGCTATAGTTTGGTAGGTCCCACATTTTTCTGTGTGCTATAGTCAATTGCAGCCACATGATTGGCTGTTTGCATTAGCAAGCAGGTGTAGCTAATAAACCGGCCAATGAGTGTGGAGTAGATTTATTGCTATATCCAGAATACTGAATATCAACAACTCTGAGCCACGCATGTCAAATTTGCATGTTTTACCGTTCATCTAAGTTGGCCATTATTTCTATCATTTTCTCAACTGTTTTTTTTTCTTTCATGCTTTTTACAGCCAGATGCCTGGTTGACACACAAGTGGAAAAATAACGTATGGAGACAAAGGAAACTCGTGTCTTTCAAAGGACTAGCCAGGTAAAACACTGAATGATCAGCTGGTACAATCTATACTGTCTGCTGCAGACGTCGTCACTGCGGGCTTGACCGTCAAACACATGAAACCGCATCTTTCTGCAGGGTGGTACTCTTCTGCTCCACGGTGATGCGCCGCTTCATTGCTCAGAGGGTACGGTGTACTGTAATTTACGCCACAGAGACGGGCAAATCACAGTCCTTCGCCAAAAAACTCAACTCGATGCTGAACAGTGCCTTCAATTCTAGGGTAAGAGACCTGCCTCCCTTGACTACTAGAGTCAGTGGTCTAATAAACATGTGACATCTTAATCCTCCATGGTTTTACTCAAGTAATTCTTTATTTATACAAACAAAATGAGAAAAGAGAAAGACGTCTTTTAATGCATATTTCGGGTCCTAATTGCTGTACTGGAAGTAGAGCCCATTGTGTATGTGTAATTGATTCTGGCCTCACACAGGTGCTGTGTATGCATGACTATAACATCGCTGAACTGGAGAAAGAGTCCTTTCTGGTTGTGGTAACCAGCACTTTTGGCAATGGAGAATCCCCAGAGAATGGAAAGGTCTGCATTTATAATGACCTTTCAACAGCCTCTATGACTTTTTGTCATTGATTAATAGTCAATGAAGTTGACTTTCTCCATCCTTCTTGTTCATGTCTCCATCTTACAGAGCTTCTGGAAGCATCTTTATGCCTTGCCGTGCCTTAAAAACAAATTCAGGTACATCCCTCATGGAAAGAACATTTTAAAATGAATTTGAGAAAGCACTTCTTTACACAGCATGTAGTTAGAGTATGGAATAGTCTTCCTGCTAGTGTAGCGAAAGCTAAAACCCTGGGTACCTTTAAATCAGAGGTAGATGAAATTTTATTTTAACAACTCTGAGCTACTGTATTAGTTAAGTTTTCTCCAAACGAGCTTGATGGGCCGAATGGCCTCCTCTCGTTTGTAAATTTCTTATGTTCTTAAATACTGCCCCTAAAGCTAAGAAGAGGATTGGTTGGATGGAGATGGGTAATGCTGGGTCTTCTCTTGCTGGATAGGTACTGTGTGTTTGGCCTGGGCTCCCGCATGTACCCACAGTTCTGTGCTTTTGCCCGGACTGTGGACACCAAGCTTGCGGCTCTTGGGGCCAAGCGGTTGACATCCATGGGAGAGGGCGATGAGTTGGGCGGACAGGATAAAGCCTTCATCATCTGGGCCAAGAAAGCCTTCACGGTAGACCAACAGAATGTTTGCTGTCATTTTGTATTTGTTAAAAAAAAAAGATCACCAGTTCATGTTTGTCTTTGCTGTCTCTCCATCCCCGGATTGTTGCCGTTGATTTTTGGGCAAAAGGATGCCTGTCAGGAATTTGGAATCCGCACCCAGCTGGATATCCGGCTGCCAGGGATGGACCACCACACTGATGATTGGGACCCAAGGAGATACCAGCTGCAGCACAAAAAATCCTCCCAAGACCACATCACCGGTAAGCCTCTTCCTGTCTGAGTCGACTACAGATATCCCCACATAGGATCTCTTAAATGATAAATCCAAATGCCTTATAGTCGTCATGTTTTATAGGCTCTGTCAAGTTGTACATTCCCTTCATGTTTTTAATACATCTTCTCTGTCTTCATCTGCAGCCCTCTCAGCCATCCACTCCAAAAAAATTCTCCCCATGAAGCTGAAGAGAAGGCAGAACCTCCAGACCTCCCAGTCAAGGTGCAGCGCCTGTTACCTTCTCCTATTGTGTCCCGTTTCTGTGGGTCTCCGCCACACAAGGGCATAACCCATCCTAGACCTGAGATGCATGCTTCTCATTGGCTGACCCTTAAACATGAGTCTTTTGTTTCTCGTCATGTTATTTAGCTTATTTGTCCCTTCGTTCAAATCATGCTGGCAGGGAAGACATTATGTTGGATTCGGTCCATCTCAAGGGATGTGCAGAGCATTGATATTCAGTTAAATCGGGAGTAATAAACGAGTAGATTTTTCCTCCTAAGACATTACAAGATGTATTAAACAGGTCATGGTGTTCTTGAGATCCAGATTTTACCTAAAACCAGAGAAAAGTCCAAATATATGGCCCTGTTTGGGTCATACAAAGACATGACTTACTACTGTAATGTATGTGATTGTTTTCTTTGTTCATGTGGTAAAAGTTTCATACTGTAATAGATGGTCTATTAATTTACGGGAATGAAGTATGTATACATCAGTGAAGTATGTGAGCACAACATACCACGTACAGCAGAAGACTGCCACTCCTCATGATAAAATCTACAGTGCTGCAGGGTACGGCGTGGCATGCAGAAAGGTGCCAATCGTTACGACATTTTATGTTTCAGCCGTGCCACCATTCTGGTGGAGCTGGAGAGTGACGATGGCGCTGAGGGCGTGCAGTACCTGCCTGGTGACCACGTTGGACTTTTCCCGGGGAACTCGACGCAGCTGGTCACTGATATCCTTAAGCGCGTTGCTGATGCACCACCCAGCAACCAGAATGTGCAACTTCAGTACCGATCGGGCACAAGTGCAGGTATGTTGCTCCAGGACTGTCTGCCCCTGCTTTCTCTCAAAGATAAAAAAACAATGTATGTCCCTTTGGATAAAAGCATTGGCTAAATCAGATGAACTGTAACAAAGCAGACCCCGCCCCCAACCCCCCCCCCCCCATTGGCAATATGGGGGTCATCTGTGGCACTGTTATCTTGGAGGTCATGAGTCTGAAAAGTTTGGGAACCTATGTACTAAAAAACTGTAAATTGTAATGTACGTTTAAACCCCAAACTCCAAAACCACACTTCTGGCAAATATATCACGTAAACATGCGTAACATAGCATTTGGAATTCGGATAAAGTTCACCATGGCATCCAAATAGGTCATGAAAAAGAATAGACGTCGCCTCAAGGAAATACTTGCCTTCTCTGTGCCACAGATGGAGACGTAGGCTGGCAGGCCAACGACCATATCCCAGCATGCACTCTGTCCCAGGCACTGACCTACTTCCTGGACATTACCACGCCCCCTTCGCAGAATCTTCTTCACAAGCTGTCTCAGCTGGCAGGCCAAGAGGGTCATCGGCAAAGGCTGTTAAAACTATCTCGGGTAAGCACACCTGCAGCACTGGCCCTTCGCTTCCAGTCTAACTTACCCTCAGCTGCACCCCAGACAGTGTAATATGTCCTCCCACTCTCTTTCTGTCCCTCCAAGGGTATTGAAAACAGCTGAGACCATAATTCAGTAGCCATAAATTTTTGGAGTTATTGCTATTGCTTAGTAGACTAAAAAGACTGGAATGGCTTTTAACTCTGCTGGATAATCTACTGAGGCAATTTAGGCTGAGTGCCTCATTTAGGAGGTACAAGAGAAGGCGCTCACTCTTCAGTCGTAAGTCCAGGTACTCAAGCGCTATACTATTTTATGACCAAGTTTATCCTTTTTAGATACCATTAAGCACTGTTACACAGGAGTACAAAGGCAGGGATGTGAAGTTGAGAATGTTGTACTGGATCTTGCAGGATGCTGAGGAGTACAATTCCTGGAAAGCATTTCACAAGCCTACCTTCTTGGAGGTTCTGGAGGAATTTTCCTCCTTGGAGCCCCCGGCGACTTTCCTGCTCAGCCAGCTGCCTCCTTTAAAGCCCCGCCTCTATTCCATAAGCTCCTCCCCTGAACTCAACCCCATGGAGATCCATCTTACTGTGGCTGTGGTCAACTATCATACACAAGGTACGGGGTTTCTGCATGACATACAAAGCGCTGGCCATCAGGTGGCTGTTTCTGGGTGGTGACATCTGACCTTCATGTTCCAGATGGACATGGTCCAATGCATCACGGTGTCTCCAGCACCTGGCTGAACACCATCAAGGAGGGAGACATGGTGCCTTGCTTTATCCGCAGGTATGAGACACCAGCATCTTTCACCTTCTGCACCTAGTCTTTTAGCCCTGTAGAAACCTATCTAGCCTTTTTAAAACCAACCCCAGACCAGCTGCAAATGCAGTACCATGTTGTTCATGTTGGGCCATTCAGAAGGTGCTTATTGGGTCTGTCTCTCACTTCTAGCTCCAGTGGTTTTCACCTTCCAGCGGAGCCCAGCTCTCCAGCCATCCTAGTGGCGACGGGCAGTGGCATCGCCCCCTTCAGGGGCTTTTGGCAACAGCGGCTGTATGACACGCAAACTAAAGGTAACATGGGAAAAAGTTTCTGTGATTAACATTCCCATGGCCGGTGGCGCGCACTACTGTAACACCTTGCATGAAAAAATTGTTGTGACTCTGAACACTAGGGCTGGGAATCAACCTGAGCTCATAATTTATTCTGATTTTGATTCCCAGTTCAAATTCTATTTGATTTTGATTTAATTTTAACATATTTTTTTAAAGAATAGCGCACTGTAGTTACCACATAATGTCTATTACTATGTAAAACAAGTAACCAGACAAGTAAAATTGATCATATATACAAGCCATGGGGAAAAGGCATAAATTAACAAGATCGATCTGGGGATTTGGTGAATCGATATTGAATTATCAAAACCGGTATCAAAAGCAATCATAAAATCGATAGTTTTCCCCACCCCTACTGACCACTACAGTCTTCATTGGCTGTCTTGCCTGTATATGTATGCTATTTCATCTTGTTGTCTTGTTGTGTGTCCAGGTGTGAGAGGCGCACCCATGACACTAGTGTTTGGTTGCCAAAGTTCAGACAAAGACCACGTCTACAAAGAGGAAACCCAGCAGATGATGAAGAATGGGGTGCTCAATGACGTCTTTCCTGCATACTCTCGTGATCCTGGCCACCCTAAGGTGTGTTTTTATTACTTAACTATATCACCTGAGTATCCAGTTGTGTGTAGAAGCGAAGATGCATACATGATGCTTGTTCACTTCTAAAAGGACCGTAACCTCATTGTTTGCTAAAATGAAATCAATAATCAAAGAAAGAGTCCATAAAGTCAAAAGTGTTGGTGTATATTAGCATAACGTATACTGAACTGTTGGGATGACCTTGTTTCCTTGTGATCTGTATAATCAGATGTACGTCCAAGATGTCTTGAAGGAAAGCTTGGTACGGGATGTGGTGAGGGTCCTGCACTGGGAACAGGGGCATCTCTATATCTGTGGGGATGGAAGAATGGTCCAGGATGTAACCAACACAGTGCAGGAGATCATGGCCAAGCAGCTGGAATTGAATCCCACCGCTGCTGTGGAATACATGGCCCAGCTCAAGGTAGGCATTGTTTTTTGACAAGAACAAAGCATATGTTGATATTGCAACAGTGAGTAAATGGAACCAACATTTTTGGTTGTCATTGAAAATATGTATAGTCAAACTTTGATATATTGTGCTTTTATCGAGCATCAGGCACCTATACCATGTAAAATCATAATTTATTTGTTACCACCATTCACCTTGCTATCTTGTTTTTGACAGTTCGAGAAGAGGTTCCATGTAGATGACTTTGGAGCAACCCTTCGGACATAACAGAAGCTAAATTGTGATCAGGCTTCGCAACGAGTCCAGAGAGCGTCGCAAACTTGGAGTCGAGGGATGGAGTCTCAGTCTTATAGTCTGAACTTCAAGTTAATGGCGCACTTTGTCGAAATACATTCCTCTGCCAGTCTTCTGTTTATACAACAGATAGCTGTTACCAGCCAAAATGCCAAGTGGACGCTGTGTGAGGGAGGACCAAGCATAAGGGAACAGTTCCAGGCGTCACAGGCTGTGAAAATTATTTACAGTTCAGTTTCAAGTGAGAAAAATATGTGGCAATTGTGCAGTGATCTTTGTTCTCTTTGATTACATGGATGTAATTTCATCTTGAACTGGTCATTTAAAACCTGTTCCTGTTCCTTTTTTGTGCATTCACTATCTGATTATACAATCTCTGTTTATACAGTTCTATGTTTCTGTACATGAAAAATGAACACACCACAATTTATTGCCCTTCATAGCTTGCTGATAATCTCACTGTGTTGTATCCTTAAATAGAACATTTTAAGCACTAATTATTTCTAGAACTAACTACATTTTTAAAGGTTTTTGTAACAAAATAAACCAGTATATTTCTTATTAGTGCATGATTAGGGCTCATTTAACAATAGTACCATAGTATATGATTTACAGTAAAACTTGGTATGTATCCAGTTTGTAAATAATTTTAATGTCACCTACTGATGAAATAAAAATAAATATTTAAAAGCTGAATGTGTTATATTTTTATAATTTATATAATTTGCTTTTATGAGGAAGACTTACTACATTATTCTGAAACCCAGTAGCAGCTGTATTGTAGTTCTCACATTTTCTTCAAGTCCTCTAATGGCCTAGTTATGCAGCTCTAAATGTGAGTATTAAAGTCTTTTTGAGTGTTGAAGAACTATAAAGCATGGCGTGGATGGGGCCTATCATTGGCCACTAAGTATCCATCCACCCATTCATCCATTTCCTGTAGCCTGTAGCCGCTTATTCTATTCACGGTCACAGGGGGTCTGAAGTCTATTAGTTGCTCATTAACACAAATAGCCAAACTGAGAGCTGCATGGCTACAACCCTATAGATCATTGATCTCCAACCATTTTTTTACAGTGAGAACTACATTAACAAAGAAAATAATCTTAGGAGCTACCAAGTCACAATGAATGAATGAAGGGGGGCGGGTCCCCTGGGAAGCTTGGTATTTTTCTGACTGGGGTGGGGTTGGGGGGCAGGGGTTGTGTCTTGTTGATCGACTGGTTGGTAACCACTCCAATAGATACAGAGGGTGATAGGATAAAGAGGTTAATTCACTGTGAGGCTAAGCATTAGTTTGAACAAGACACATGATTTAAGTGATTTTTGTATATGGTATGATTCTTGGTAGCAGAAGTGGGGACTCCAGCACCTCGGAAACAACCACTAACCTGGTATTTTTACACACAACGAAGTTCATACATATATTTATCTCCAGTCAGTGGCAGTTCTCAGTGTAAAAATAAGTCACTAGTGAACAGGAAGACCACAAATGTAAAGGTATAACAGCTCAGTGCAACGGTGGTGTATAGAAAGACATCTCACCTACCTACCTATCTCTGAACATGCAAGCAGTTGAATCTTGAAGCAAATTTAGAGGCAACAGGAAGTCCTACACATTACTAGGCAGGGGTGACTAATGAGGTGGCCAGAGTGTATAGGTATTTACTTAACCCACTGTAACTGTGATAGTCTAACCCAGGGGTCGCCAACATGGTGGCCACGGGCACCAGGATGCCCCCAAGGACCACATTAGTCTCCCGCGGACCTGTTCTAAAAATAGCATAACTCACCAGTGAGCAGCGTCCAAAATTTTATTTTATCCTGTTCCTATTCTTCTTTAATCACTAATCAGCCATTATTTGGTATAGATATTTATTTGGATTTCAAAATGACAAAAACTAAAAAAAGCATTTAAAACATATTTCTTATACATGACGTTTAGATAAGTTTAGGAGGACATTTCAAACTGGTAGCCCTTCGTATGGCTCAGTACCCGTGAAGTAGCTCTCAGTTTCAAAAAGGTTGGTGACCCCAGGTTAAACCTAATCATGATTGCTCAGCCTATGATTGACCCCCACTCATAAGCATTGGGAACTTTAATTATACCAAGTAATTCTCTGAAAGGTTAACTTATAATTTTATAATCATTATTCATACTAATAAAATGTATCCATAACATAAAATAGTTACTATTATCAGGAAAATGCATTTTAAGGGAAATCTTATTCCCATTACAGTGTTTCATTAGTCAACTGACTTTGACTTTGCAGTTCCGTTTGACCCGGAAGTGACGCGAGGAGGCCGGCCATATTGCTTTCCGCCAGGCGCCGTAGTGAATGTTCACCGACTTGACATTTGCAGTTTTGGAAAACAGATCATGACCTACTCAAGTGTATGAAGGAATTTCCTGTTATAGTGTAGCATAGTCAGAGGTTATAACCGGACAATGGCTGGAAGCCGACTTGAAAAGTTTGGCAGCATATTCACGAGGTAGGTTTGAAAGCCAGTTGTACTTGGATGCGTTACCTTCGCCGTTTTGACTAAGCACATGAGAAACACACTTCAAGGTTAAAAGGCGAGATGCTCTTCGACGTGGCATGCTTTTCCCAGATTGTGTTGCGTAAAGATTAATTATTCGGCCATTATTTGGTATAGATATATGAGAAAATGTCATGGTTGTTTTTGGGTCAATTATGATCACTAAGATGATAATTTCTCTACAGGTTATAGTCTTGCATGGGTCACATAATACCCTTGAATGTATTGAACATTTTCGTCAGATATTGTATTAGCTGTACGTTGTTGTTAAACCTGACGTTATATTTCAGAAATCGCGCTCCAAGCTCCCTAATGCTAAGAGCTAGCTTTAGCATTAAATCCTAGAGTCAGACGATCACTTTAATTTTCTGTCTCCCTGTGTAGGATTGGCGATTTAATTCGCGGTGGAGTTGTGAAATCAAAGGACGTTCCTGTCTGGTATGATGTATACGCTGCTTTTCCACCGAAGAAGGATCCTCTGTACGTGAAGCCAATGGCTAAGAGATACGGGAAAGTCACAGTAACTGTGCCTGAAATATTCTACAAGGAGGATGCGGTTCGCGCGTAAGTTAGCTTTTGTTTTGTACCCAAGGGCCCAGACCTTTTAGTAACAGATATGGGTATTTTTTTAAATCTGCTATTTAAACTGTGCTATGTAAAATCTTAAATTGCGTGAAGCGTAGATATGGAAACTGGCTGCAAAATGTGAGGCACGGGAAGAAAACATGAGAATGATGTTAAGCAGTGTAAGGCCAGCAGGTGGTGCTGTATATCCGTGGTTGCTTTGACAAGTTCACTAACTTCCGAAACCTGCTTGCACATATGGACTTTTCTTTTTCAGAAAATTTTATGCAGTTTACGGGACTGGACCGAGGGCTTTTGAGCTCAGTAAACCCAACTTTATCTCCACCTGCCAACGGTAGTTTTTTCATTGTATTTTTTTAGTTCTGTTCTGAGATGCCTGATCAGTAGAGGTACAGTTTTTAAAGCAATATTTGGGTGGGACTGTAGGTTTGTGGAGAAGTATGGCGAGCTGGAGAGACAGGGCGAGGTGCCAGAAGAGGCGCTGTTCGAGGAGACAGGGAGGGCTCTCCTGGCGGAAGGAGTCATGCTCCGGAGACGAGGCGGACCCTCGGTCAGTGTAAGGTTGTCGTACGGTAGCTGGGCACAGGGCTGTCCCTGGCAAACATCAGAAACATCAAGCTGGCAAATCCTGTCAGACGTGGCTCTTTCGACATCTCTTTAATTGTCCTGTCCTTGATTTGGAGGGTATTCCACATCAGTGTAACAGTGGGCTTTTCATTCTGTTAAATTAAGCAGTTACATAATATTTTTGATTTTGCTATACTAGGATGCACTGTGGGGGGGGGAGAAATCTGCTGTGTGACTTGCCATGATGATTCGTACCAGAGACTACTTTCAGCTTTTTCTGTCATTTGTTTTTTTTTTTATCTCATAATTAATGCTCATACTTTTCACAAGTAGCTTATAGAAGGATGTTTACTTTGAGGTATTTATATTTTTACTCATATCAGAGGGTTTAGTAAATTTTCAAAAACAATAGTCTTAAATATTCAAGTCCAGCCTTTTTTTGACAGAGAAGCCCTTAATCTCCTTTGTTTCTGTTTCTAACTGTGCTGTATAGTTTGTTTATTACTACACCCTCTTATGGGTTTTTTATTGTAATGGAAAAGCTAATTTGGCCTGGTTCAACCTCATTCTTGCTTGCGATAATGTAAGAGTGGCATTGATACATACCTATTCTGCTGAACAGTTTGGCAGTACATTTATCACAGTCTGAAGCCATGTGTCTGAACTCAAGATAAGGGGAAATTACTTTTAATTGGTGCCAGGGAGTGATATCTTTTTGCCTGCAGGTGGCGGCAGAGAACCGGGACCCTGTTCTGGGAATGAGGCTAAAGGACATGCTATCAGAGCTGCAGACAGACACGGCTGGAAAGGCACAGGCAGAGGGGGAGCAGGTACAGGGGGAGAGCACAGGGACGCCTCACTGAGACATTTTGCCCAACGACTGGCACATGCTCTGTGGCCCAATCAGATTCCATCCCCGTGCCGTCACTCAGTGCGCGGCCTGACAGCAGTGGTGAAGTAGCAGTGTTCTTGGTAGGCTCTGCCCTCTTCTCCTAGCAGGTCACTGCTTTCTGAATGCACTTCTGGATCCACATTTAGTGTTTTTTGTTCTGAAAAAACCTTCCACGCCAGACCGGACTGGACTCATAACTCAAGGGGCGCCCCCCCCCCCCCCCCCGCCCCCCCCCCCCCCCCGCGGGGG
>JAODKC010000101.1:1630030-1644468 GCA_026777985.1 Mormyrops attenuatus | reverse complement strand
CCCGGGGGGGCGGGGCCCCGCCGCCCCCGCGCCCCCCCCCCCCCCCCCCCCCCCCGGAGCGGGTCATGGGAAGGAGCCACGGGGGCATTTCGGGGACGGGAGCCGGCAGTTCTCACGACGAGCGCTCAAGCTGCCACCTCTGCCGCAAACGGCGGTCACCTAACCACAGGCGTAACCTGACCTAAATACAGCAGGGGGGAAACGCGGCTTAGACAGCAGGCTGGGACTGCAGGGCTGGCGCCAGAACCAGTGCCTGAGATTAAACAAGAACGGGCCCGACGTGTATCCGGGGACCAGCGTCGAATTACCACCTCCAACAGGGCAGAAACAAACGCGCACAGCAACGCTAATCTCAGAGCCTTAATCCCGTCGGCCGTAAGAGAACGCGCTCCCCTCTTAAGACAAATAAACCCATCTTAACTAACAAGCTTGGCCACCAGCTCAAGACACCACCATGGCGTAAGCCCCAGGTTAACAGACGTCCAGACGACGGTCGGCCGACGAGGATGCGGTAATGCCACGACGGAGCCTTTGGCGTCCCGCGGCCCACTCGGATGCCCCGGGAACCGGTTAAGGCTCAAAAATCAGAAAACAAGCAAAATAAATGCGGAAGAAAGAGACCATTCACTCTGAGCCGGTCTTTGGTACTTTTCCTCAATAATACTCCGATATTCCCAAGGCAGGCGAGCGGCCGAGCTTTCAAGGAGCTCGCTGCCAATTCCCCGTCTGAAACCTGAACTCGCCGGGAACAATACTCCTCTGTTCACCACGCGGAGGAAAAAATTCATTACCGATCTCGGCCTGTTCTGGCCAGAAAGGCTTTTTGGGCCATGAGTATAATTGAAGTGAAAGGGGCTCCTCTTCTCCTTTCAGGCTGCGCGCCGCAATTTTCTGGTGAGGAATGGCCAGAACCGGGCCGACGGGAAACGTCAAAGTCTATTACACAGAGCGGGGGCTTATCAATGGCCGCTTATTTCCACGAAAAAAACGAGAAATCGCCGCCATCTCGGCAGGCCAACCTCCTCGGCGGACGTCAACCGCCAGGTTAGCGCTCATTACACCAACGGCTCCAGGTTCCGTACAGTAGCGACACAAAGCTCCCTCTTCCCGGGGATGTCTGGGATACCATTCTCCCAGACCAGAATCCCCCTCTGCCATATGCTAATTAGCTGGGAGGAAATGGAACGAAGAAAACCAGCCCCATCCCCAGATGGCAAAGAAACATTCCCGTAAGAATAAAAACTAATCAGAAGGTCCAAACGCAAACGGGCCCGCTCATCTAGAACCAGCGAGAGAAGGTGACCCAAGTCTGCAGCTTACCTTGGGCTGGGCACGTCTAGGGAAGGCAACTTTAGGGTCGATCTGCGGAGGGATGAAAAACGAGAGAGAATGTAAACATTACAAATCATACATTCATTTGCACAATTAGAAAGGAACAGCAAGCACAAAATGGGGGGGGCAAGGGCAAAAAAATGGAGAATAAATGCAGACAATCTCAGCATTTTACCCGCAAGTGTGAGGTGCTTCCCCCCCCCCCCCCGTAATAAAACAGGGAGAGAATCAGATCAGCACCTCCACTCTCCCACGTTCCTTACAGTGCTTATCGTCCTCACTAATTAGATTTGTACCGTTTGGCTCGTACCACAGCAAACGCGGGGAGCAGTGTTTCTCAGAATTAGCAGAGTATTCATGTTAAAGCCATTCAACGCACCACAACTCCCCCCTGGATCAAAAACAGGCTGAGTACTTTCCCACAATACGATGAAATGAAGGGAGAGATGTACCACTTTTCCGCTGACGTTCCTACTTGTGCCAGAGGCCAAACTGTACATAAGGCCAACGTTTTTATCACAGCCTAACGGCCAGCTTTAAAAAGTTTTTTTTTCTTCAACCAAACAACATAAAATAAACAATGTATTACCTTTAAAAGATCGAAGGCATCATTGCAAAAAGACACATCATGTATTTAGGAAAATCAAAGCGGATGTGAGCCGGTTCATTTTTTTGGATCATCCTCAAATCTTCAGAGGATTTTCCACACCTGATCTTAAAGGGATAGAGGCCGTCTCGGCTTTGCATGACAGGCCTTAAACGGGGTGCAGGTGCAGCGAGGTTAGACTCAGATGCCTGTTCCGTCCTTTTTTAGCACAATGCTAATGCTAACTCACAAGCATAAACATGATCTAAAAAAAACTAAACAAAAGAAGCAGGAAAAAAAAATCCTGTAGAGTGACAGACACCTGAACACTGCTTTCATCCAAGATTCATTACAATTCATTCCAGGCCCTTCCAAAACCCAAAAGGACATCGCTACGATTGGCCTTTGAAGGCCATCTTCAGAGATCCAGGTGGTCTCCCCCGCCTGCACCCCCCCCCCATCCCCGTATTATTTCCAGAGGTTACCGTGACGCACAGTCAATGACCCATTTTGATTTCATCGATTCCAATTAAGCAGCAGGGGGAAATAAAAATGCGATGTGTTTACGGGTGCACTTCTAGGCACCGCGGTGCCAGGCACACCAGGCAGAGCGCTCCCGAAGACCGGCCGAGGCCCAATTCTCCTCAAAAGTAGATATCGACCACATTTAAATAACACCAGCTCAGAAAAACAAAACCACTTAAACCCAGAATAAAAGGAATCCAAAACAATCTATGGGACCATTCAGGGACTCTCTCTTTCTCTCCTTCTCTCCTGTTTTCCTTGTGATCTGTTCATCTCACTTGCTATTTTTACACACACACACACACACACACACACACACACACAAAAATATAACCAGTAATGATGTGCAGAACAGGCAGAAGCTCACGTACACGGCCTATGGCCACAGGAAGACTGAGCGGACACCCTGTCATTTGGTTACGGCGACCCGGAAACACACTTTGACCATAAGTCACCGCTAAGGAACGGCGACTCTGTTCCTCCGCACACCGACACCCGAGCAGACAAAGCAGCAGGCGAGCAGAGAGTCCGGGGCCCATTTGGCAATTATCGCTCAGCCCTGAATGCTATGAATAGTTCACAGTGTCTGCTAACCCCCCCAAACGTTAACATCTCTTCCCAGGGCAGAAATGACTTCAGGAAAGAAAGTGCATTATCGGATTGTTACAGGAATACACACTGCAACGTGGTAGGAAATGTCTTTCCATTCATAAGGAACAAGAAAAGGGTTTAGGGTTAGGTTTAAATACTTGGTTGAACCCAGCGCTTCAGAAATAGCACAAGCTAATAGCTAGCCAATCAGAAACAACCATCTTAAATGACTTAATAACACTGCCGCATATCATTAACATCACCTACAGGAATAGTTTGCATGTCTTATTTCATACACAGATACCTAAACCAACTGCAGCCTGGTATTTTACTTGAGTAAAAGTTCTGCAGCGTGAAACTTCAGGTCACAAGTAGAGTTTCTAACCATTACTCCACCTAATGTTATAAGAGTGAAAATGCACTCAAGAAAATGGGATCTGTAAATCGAAACACTTTATCCTGATGCGTTTCGTCTAGAAATAGACAACACACCGTGACAGGGCCCAAAATTCATTTTGTCAAAATAAAAGCAGGCAGAGGTAACACCTGCTTGGCGGTAGCTACACAAACATGGTGGCTTAGAGGGATGCGAGCGTGGCACACATTCACAGACACCGGCGCGTGGGTCACGTGACGCCGGCATTTTCACAATAACTGCACACATCCGATTACATAAATCAGAAACAAACTGGTTATCAGCCAAGATGAATTGCGATGTAAATTATTCACCAGGCACCAGCTCATGTGCATTCGAATACAGACCTGGGTGTCTAACACACGGAAGACAAACAACCCCCCCCCCCCCCCCCACAAATAACTGCTGAATGGGCACCAGTAATAGTGCCTAATGATCTCTGACAACCACGGGAGAAATTATTAATATCTGCGATGTCTGACAGATAGCCCTGCCAAACCCAAGCATTCCAGAAGTGGCCCGATTACCCACTAATGAACCTGATGGGGGCGCCGGCAAGCACAGAGTCCCTTTCTGCCAAAAGGGCATGTACCTGATACACCACAGGAACGACGCACCTCTGAACACACCACAAACATAGTGGGAGTGAGCACGGAAGGTCGCTGGGTTCAAATCCCTTTGACACACTGACATCACCGCTGGGCAGCTGAGTGAGGCATTTAATCCTAACTGGTCCAGGGACTGACTGACCCTGTTCTCTAAAAAAAAAAAAAAAAAAAAAAAAAAAAAAAAAAACAAAAAAAGTATACATTATTTGACACTTTTATCCAAAACAAATACATTTAAATATAATAAAATACATAAATAAAAGTACACCTGGAAAGAAAAAAAAATTATTCTTATATGAAAACCAGAAAGTCAAGAAAAGAAAAACGCAGCACTGATGTGACCAGAGGCGAAGCGGCGTCTAGTAATGCGACGAGAGTGTGGTGATGCAGACACAGGCTGGCACCTCCGCATGCCCCAAAGCTCATTCCACAGACCCACCTGGACGCACCTTTCCGGAAGCCTAACCAGCCCCCAAGCCGTTCCGGGGCGCGATCCTGAAAGCATTGCATGAAAACCAGGCCTCAGCTTAGTGCCAACTTATCTGGGCGCTTAAAAAGAAAAAAAAAATTGCTTTACAATTTAAAAAGGTAAGCAGTGTCTGGAAAGCGGAGGAGGCGCGCTTCCGCAAACGGGCAAGGGAGCCCCCATCTGAGGGCTCCTCTTTTGTGAGGAGATGCTGGGTTGACTCAACGAGAAGCAACAGCAGCTCCGGGGGGTTTTAAAAAAAAATAAATAATAAATAAATAAATAAACAAAAGAGCAGAGAATATTTCAGATCCCCGAGGGGAAGAGAGAGAAGAAGGGAGGGTTCTGGCCCACCACACGGGATAAGCCCTCGTTAGTGTACATGACGTGTTTGGGCAGAGGGGGCTGCTGGTATGGGGGGGCAAGAGAGAAACAGACCGTCGATTGCAGCAAGATCAGAGAGGCACTCTTATCAGCGAGGCCACGGTTCACCTGCTGCCACTCAATTTCACAACTTAAACAGAGAGCGCAGCCGCACACGCACGGCACCGCCTGTCGGAGCCGCTCCTCCGCCACTCGCTCCCTCGTTCCCCACCTCCTCCTGGCCCGGCACCCTCGATCTGCTTCCCTGACACACTGATCACAGCCACAAGGTTCCCCGTCATCCCCAGACGTGCCTGGATTTCCCGTCCGCAGCCAACCGGACCGTACCTCCAAGAAAGTCTCAAATAGGCAAATGTGCTAAACTGATTTAAAAAAACAAAACAAACAGAAGCAGTGTTTCGCACCCGTGCGATGCCAGGCTAACCCCCCCATCGCCATTCTGCTGCCGGTCCACCTGTGTACCTGCCAAATAACGTTACAATGAGTTAAAGCCATCGCCTCTGCCAGCGATCACAGGGGAGAACACAGGCTCTGGATGGTCATAAGGCGCTCTCTCTCTCTCACACACACACATAGGTGAGGAAGCTGAAGTCACGACGAGAAGCATGAGAACATTACGGTTCTCGCTCGGCTGATGAAGCCCGCAGGCCATCGCCAATCCACTAGCGAGTAATGCCATAAATAAGAGAGAGACATAAACAGCCACACAGACAGCAGACAGAATGACCTCCCGCGGAGGTTAACCTGCAGTCGCTTTCACACACCTCTCCCCCGTAGCTGAGCCCAGGTGCCAGGCTGCCTAGCCGAATAATATTAAAATTATAGGGCCGGGTATTTTCATTTAAAAGAAAAATTGACATCTATGAAAAGCATCCTTCTGCGGTTTGCACAGCTAAATTCAATCAGTTCGGGACAGCTGTGCGCACAGGTACTGCCTGTCCCCCTCCACCTCCGATCACATTCCGCTCAAAGACCAAGGTTTATAGAAACGCACTGAATTATTTTATAAAAAATTTTTGTCTTAAATCACTTCTTCTAAGTTTGTGCCATTAGAAAGCTTTAAAAAAAAATGCACAATGTTATCGGGCACTACGGAAACATGCCCGACACATCGCGCCTGAGACACAGGTGCACAATCACAGGAGAGCGACGCATTTTAGCGACGCTAAATCAAAAGGTTTCAGTATCCAGCTTTTATTTAAATCTGCAACAATTAAAAATTACAAAACAAGAGCTGAGTGGAAACAAGAAATTATTTATATCATCTACATGCATCTTTTGTGTCGACTTAAAACTGCAAGAAGGAGAACAGAGATGTACTCCTCCAATGATCAGTTTTCCAACAAGTGCTTCCTGTTAGTATCAGCTAATGACAAATAGGGACTCAAGAGAGAAAATGTCACTGAGTGACATATTAGGCATGGATGGATGACCTAAAATAACCATCTGTTTACTATAACCTGTTCATTTTTTAATTTTAAAAATAAAAGGTGGTGTCATTTTCCCCATGTCTAACATACCCTTTTAATAAATGTCCAGCATGACTCAACAAGGAAAATTATTATTTTAAATGATAATTTTTCAAATTCAAATCCAACAATCCAACACCTGCATTTGTTACAAATTTATTAAACTGAAAAACATTAAAGAGCATATCCGAGTTTTAAATGATACATTTAAAAACATTCTGATTGTCAAAAACAAAAAAGGCAACAGCCTAGATGCCAAATTCAATACCAATATAACAGCACAGAAAAAAAAACATTTAGCAACACAATTGCAGACAAAATTGCATTCAATTGTTCAAAAGCTTTAAAGTACACAGAAAAAAGCATTATTCATATTTAGAGGATTTGTGCTTCATCAATACATTAAATCCAGAAGTGTACATGTATCCACCAAAACAGTATTTGCTTTAATATATTTTAATAGTACAATATCAAATGTCAGAAACCCAGCAAAAGAATAAATGTGATCTACATGCAATCTGTCCACACATGAAAACAGTCAAATCATCACAGGCAGATGTTTATTAAAAAATATCATTTAAACATGTGGACATACTGTATCTAGCTCATTATTTCAGCAGTTTTAATTTTCTCAGTTAAATAGCTCAAGGAAGGTTTTTTAAAGGGTAGGCTGTGTGCTGACATAACACGCGTTGCTGCTGTAAAAGAGTCTTAAATGGCCTGTGAAATAAATATTAACGTTTGAAGAAAGTAAGGCTTTATAACAACTGCCCCCCCTCCCCCCAGAAGCTAGGCTGTGGGGTGGGGGGCAGCTTTTAATACCGCTTTATTGAAAGGTTTCGAGTAAGTACATATTAGGGGTGGGGGGGCTAAATTAATATGTTCCAGTAAACTGCTCTATCAGTGCTGGTAAGCTCTCTGGGCAGTAAATGCTAAAATTTAATACCAAGCAGATTCTTCACGCAGAGTAAAACTGACAAGTGTCTCGAACTATTATTACAAAACGGTCCCAGACAATGTCATATCTACCAAGTTTTAAATATACACGAAGGCACTCTCCAACACAAAGCTGTGTGTCACCATTTTGACATCCTAGGGCAGTCTAATAAAAAAAAAAGTCATCCCATAACTAAAAGCAGTGAAAAGAAAGCGTGTAGGATACAATTTCAAGCTTAGCTAAAGGAAGGGGAGGGGGGAAGCCACTTTTGAAAGCAATTAAGTGGTGCTTTAAGCACACTGGAGAAGTGAAGGACTTGAGTAAGGAAAGGGTTAATGGAGATAAGGCAGCCTCAGGAACACGGTACGAAAGCCATGAGTTGGAAAGCATAATTACTTATTTGCGTCAACAGTGTGTGTTGCTGCGTTAATGACATTACTTATAATGTCACTGCGCAACTCTAATGGAAACAATGGAATATGTGACAGTGGCCCTTTAAAAACCACGTTAATCACAGGCAGGCACAAACACCATCCAAAAATACATATATACATACATACATATATAAAATCAATAACGAGAAACATACCGTCTTTGAGTCTAATTCGTGGTGTGGCTGAGCTAAGACTTTATCTACACTGGCAGCATCCGCAAACGTAACGAACCCAAATCCCCTAGAAAAAGAGAGACAAAATTATGTCAGAGCGGTTAGAGGACAGAATAATTACGACACATATATCTTGCTAAATATCATGGAAAAAAAGGCAAAAAATAATAATGCAGGAAAAGGACACGCATGTAAAACTAAGACGCCGATACAACGGTACTTGGCGACCGCTTAGGAAAAAAAAATAATGCTGGCTTTTAACATGCCTTCAGCCATATACAAAAGGTTACTTTTTAAACAGTTACAATATTTATCAACAAGCGAGGGAAATATGGATCGGCACTTTGAAACATTTGTAATTTTGTTTGTTTAAAATAAACCACACACTGCCAGCGAGCTAAAGCAGAAAGAATCCGCCTGAAGTCCCAAGTCAATGTCAAATTGTATCACCTTTGCAAAGCGCCGATTTAATTGCGGACAAAGCGCAACTCATGTGTAAAATAAAAGTACTGGATCGCCACAGTACGCCGTGCCGACCAATAGGAGGGAAAAGTGCATTGTGTGAATTTAAAGTAAAGTGAAAAACGAGCAGCCCCGAAAACACGTCCTTTTTTACCTGGATCGCTTGGTCGTGGGATCCCGCATCACCATGCATTCTCTGATCTCCCCGAATTTACTGAAATAGTCTCTAAGGCTGTCTGCAAACGAAACAAGAGGGACATTTTTCTTAGTAAGCGGTTTCTTTTTTTTTACTGAACAAGTGCTGTTTCCTCGATTTAAAACAAGAGGAAAAGAAGAAAAGAGACGACGGCCGATGTGCACAGGGGTCGAATAGAGGACTCTAAATGAGTGGAAATTTAAAACAAGACATGGGCATATCCCGCAAGGGCAAATGCACACGCCGCACATCGCGACTGGCACAGGCGGACTGGTTCGGCTGCAACAACAACACAACAAGACAACTCAACAACAAAGGCGGCCGCTCGGGCACGGACGGAAAAATCTCTCACCTGGTGAGGTCTGCCAGCTGAGGCCACCGATAAACATTTTACTGTAAGGGGAAAACACGGCACAAGTGAGTCCAGATGTCAGATCGGCCATTTTGACGTGCAGCTAACTACTTAGCTAGCTACAAAAAAAAGAAAAACAGCGAGCTAAACGAGAGGCAAGGACAGCAGCGAGGGAGCTGTTACAGCTAGCCCAGAAAGCTATCTTGGAAAAAAGAGGGGGGGAGGCCCCGTTTGCAAATATGATCAAACAAAGGTGTAGTTAACTCACTGCGTCCAGGAGACACATTTTTGCTTGTGCACAGGCGAGGACAAATTTGTGTCTGAATAATGTAGCCTCAACAAAATAATTAAGCAAAAAGTGTCGCTATAATTAGCTCCCTTACCCCGGGTCGTGTTGTGAATCATTCGGGCTTCCAGATGTGGCTTGGCTTCCGTCTCCCTCCATAGCTAACCCAACTATAGCCAGTAACTAACAAACACACACAGACGCGGCAAAAGCTACACGAAGCCCCGCTAAGAGAATATTACTGAGCCGGGAATGCGATCGTCACACGTGGGATCAGCTCAGCCTGGCTCCCTCCCCCCTCCCTAGACCCACATGGGGCGGAGCAAGGGCTCGTCGCCTAACCATTTCGATTGACGTCAGCGCGTCGGCCCCGCCCACATTCAGCTGAAACGCCGGTACTGATGACTTTTTTTTCTCTCTCTCCCTCCCGTGAGAAGCGACGCGAGGAAACCATTACATCATTGATATCGCCGCGCGCAGTGAGCGTGCGTTAATCCCCCGTTTACGAGCAAGATGTCTTCGAAGGTATAGCGCGAAAAGGCGTCCGGGGGACAGTCGGTGACTTCAGATATAGCCCCTGCGATCCAATGAGGTCACACTCCCTAAATAGAACAGAAAATAAAAATTATTTATCTCCAGCCAAGTCAGCATGTGATGCTATCATACAGATACGGACGGATATTAATAACTAATGTCAAAGTAAAAACTGCGACAAACACGAAAGACACAATCCATTCATAAGTCTGTTACGACAGCAAAATAAAATGATTAAAGCAAAAAGACATAGTCCTTCCGATTCATGTAGTAAAAACAATGCTAGCTGTGCTTGAGGACTACCTTAACTGACATTAACTCTAAACATAAGAATATCTAAAATCTTCTATCGTAATGGATGCAAAAGTGGTTTCTCGAGATTAATTTAATTTGTGACATAGATATTACATTCTGTGTTGTTTTTGTGTAACACTATACAATCATATGCAAAGTGCTGTGCTCCCATAAAAACCATGCCATTTAAAATGAACCACTTCCAATTTCTCTTTCTGACAACGGGCATGTAATGCATCTTACGCGCGCAGATGCTTGCTGCGGTCAGCAACAGAAAAGCCTGATCCATGCACACGTGCCGTTCTGCCACAAACCAGGCCAGAGAGGCAGCGGCAGCCCTGCAAAAGCAGAACGCAGCGTGTCTGGCAAAGCTCAAGAAATACTGTGTTGGAGAAAGAGAGACAATAAGGCTTCGAGATAACACTGGAGCTTTTTGTCACACATTAAGGCACAAACAAGAATTTGATTATTTAGAAAAAAAAAATTAGATTCATCCGTGTTCTGTGGCTAGTTCAAGTCCTGTGAAGTAATTATACTATTTGTACTGCATTTTCCAGCTCCGAAACGCTGTCAGTGACGAGACAGTGAACCCTGAAAAGACTCATTAAAGAGCATTGTTTGTTTAATGCATGCTATTGCCTTTCAGTCCTTACAAAATGGGCTGTTCCGTACACAGCAATTTGAACGGGGGGAGGAAACAGACCATCTGCAATCTGTGACTTAGCACAGGTGTATCAGAGGGAACGAGAGAGAAAGCGACCAAGTAAAGGACATTGTACCGCTCGTGGTAATTTTCAAAATCTCAGTGCTGAGGCTTTTATTTCATGCGCTGAGCTCCTGGTACTTGACCTTCTGTGGAGTGTTCATCTTATACAGGAATTTCGAAACTGCGTAAGGGTGTTCTGATGCATAGACCAATCCCTGTGTCTGCTTTTTTTAATGAGACTTGTAAAAACGGCGCTGTGCAGAAGTCTCAGACAGTCAAAGAAAATTATGTTTAAATGATCTTCATGTTGGTGTAAAACTATGATATTACATCCATCGAAGTGTGTCAGCTTTAGCCATTTCAAAACCTCTGGTAAAATCACCCCAGCATTTGCAGCCACCATCTAGTACACCAGTGTGTTTTTTTTATTATTCCACCACTAGCACACCTTGTTTGGATAATCAATACAATTACGTTAATTAGCTGAGGGAGTTGGTGATGAAATTTGACAAATACATGGAACGGCTGGGGTGCCCCTGAGGAGAGGTTTGGGAATCAAAGTGGTGTTCATCTAGCATTCCGAGAAGATATCAGTAAGTTTTTGGAGAACAGAAGAAATTCTTGTTCATTTTTATTGTGTTACTCTTAATTTGCATGTGCTCTCATATTACATTGTGTCTTTTCCCTGAACAAATATACCATCACTACGAAGATAAATAGTTTTGAACATTTTCTTTGACTGTCTAAGACTTTCACATAGTGTTTTTTTTCTTTTATGATTTCCCACAGATGCACCCTTAGATGTAACACAACAGCAATAAATGGCAACATGCAGTCCGAGTTAAGAAATGCCTGATCTAGACTTTGTCCAGGAGTGTCTATTATGAATGTATGTTTAATATAAAGTAAATATAGATGCATAGACGTGCCTGCATCAGGTACAGCCTTTGTATGCCATTTACAAACTATGTGTCATCCATTTTTCATAGCAAGAGCTCAAACAATCGAAAAGTCAGATTCTCCATATATGCAGATTCGGCCTCCCACACTGTCGGGGCTCCTTCAGGATGACATTCCCTAAAATGTAGCCAGAATCTGTGGCATTTTAATCAGTATCCGCTGCTTAAATCGTCCCAGCATGCTTCCAAAGTCAGAAATGTAAAGGCAACCTGAAATGAATCTAAAGTCGAGGTCGCAGTCCACGGCACATGCAAATGTGCCTCGTCCGTTTCGGTTTAATCATTGAACGTAGCAGAGTCCCGCAACTCACTTCCAGAACTTCTGCTCCTCAGTATAGCAGCTTAATTACAACTCGCTTTGACATCAGTAGTCTGTACTGCTTCGCACTCACTAAACTTTCACAGGGAATAGATTTTCACACTTAGGTCTATTAAGTATTAGAATGATGTTTAGAGAGATATAGGACGGGACGGATTGGGTGTTGGACCGGAGCTGTAGCTAATACAGGGTCTGATTGAGCTGATCACCGTCACACACTCACTGTCCTGCCTGTAGTCCCGGTGTCGTTCGCTTTACTCTCTGACGTACAAGCCTCCCTGCAGCCGCCTGGTTTTCACTAATAGCGGCGCATGCTGGGCGTAGTTCATTAAGCTGAACCAAACGCAGATAAGCATCTTTTTCACAGGGTTTCCCAAAACAAGCTCTTAAAATGTAATGTTTGAATGACGTTGTCAGGAAAAAAATACGTTTCTTGAGCTAGTTCATTTATTTTATTTGTTAAACTGAAATAAACCGAGTAAAAAAATTGTATTCAGCTGAAGATTAATGCACAATTTATAAAACTAGCTAATGGAATAACAATTAAATCTCAGCAGAATACATTAAGCAGTTCGCTATGTGCCCAAGTTCTGCCAATCTAAACCTTAATATGTTTACAGAATAATCTGTAATGTGTTTTGCTTAGTTTGATTCATTAGAAACAAGTGGTAATACGTGTAAGGTTGACGTTAAAATTTGTTTTGCCTCTATTATTTCACGTTTCTGGAGCTTATGTAACGTCAGTAACAATTAACTTAACGTTGTGCTTGGAGAATTTAATAGTCCAGATTTTGATCTTTTGCTTCTTGGAAAGGAAAAATCATTTTCAAATGTTAACGTATGAGATTTAAAAACTCTAGTTAGTCACCTACAATAAAACTGGTTTTACCTGAGGACGGGAAAGTAGCAGGAAAAATTACGATGAGTGTCCTTTTAAACATCACAACAGTTCTTATCTAAAAGTCAATTGAAATAAATTGATATTGTGCAAGTACAGCCATTACTGGGAAGAGTGTGATTTGAAGGCACTTTTCATTCGCCTGAAATTACCCAGTCATTTCATGATAAAGAAATTACATTAACTAGTAATAAGTTAGGACATGTAAACACATCGGTTTTCACTCGGAAACCTTGCAGCTCCACCGCTTCAAAACAGATGTGTGAAAATCAGTGAAGTAGTTTTTCAAGCTACAGCAAAAAAAAATGTCATTTTCTTATGACTAAACCAACGGGTCGCGCCTGTCAGCTGACAACTATATGTCATGTTAAACAATTGTAAAATAGCACATAGTTTTTTTTTCGAATTCGTCCCGTCGACGCAAAATTAGGCTATATATAAAAACTGTTATGTATAAAAATGACATTTGGCAAAGAGACAATACAGCATTATAGAGAAACAGAAAGGAAAGGATTGGAAGATCCTATTACAAGCTCTAAATATGCATGCTCATTACTCAGTAACCGGCAGAAGCGGGCCTGCTTTTCCATTAAATCTGAAAGTGAGAGCTCAATTAAGGGGAGCAGCTCAGTGGATTCGAAGTCATGCTACAGTGATTGCTGTTTATTTCCTCTCTCGTTCCGAGCTTCACGGCTCGAAAGGCGGCTTACCGTTCTCCTTCTCCCCAGCCCTCCCTGTTTGCTTTTCATTTTTTTTTTGCCCCCACCCTCCCGAAAGAAATCCTCCAGACAGCAGTTAAGTTTTAAAAAATACTGGAGGGGGCACATCAAGGCAAGGACTAAGCGGAGTTGACGTGAATCCCCCCTGACTGGCAGGTGAATGCTGCTGTTTCACCTCACTGAGTAGCTCTTAGGAAACTGCAGCAGTCACGATGCGTGTGTGCGTGTGTGTATGTAGGCTATATATATATATATATATATATATACACACACACATTCACACAGCCAACACGTGTTTCCGCAGGTAATTTCAGCGCCCTTAATTATGAATACTTTTCACCGTCTCCGTATTTTACTGCAGGAATTTAAACAAATGTCAGAAAATTAAATGCAAATTTGATACAGTTTGGAATTAAAATAAACATAGTTTTAACATGTTAGAAAACCTCAAAAACAAAACGTTTTTTTCTAGGTAGCCTAGGAACTGCACTGCGTTTTAAAAAATCGGAATTAAGCTGTGCCACCGCGATTTCCAGCCAAGTGTGGCACTCGAAACTAAAGGAAAAGCTCTTCGAGGCCGAAGACGCTTAATCCCAGCCTAATAGTTTGAAATCCCTTGCCCTCTGTCTGAAGGCTTGTTCCTACCGGACGGAGTTCAGTTAAATTCGGCTTGGCCCCTAGGGACCGTCCACTAACCTCTGGGGTTACAGGACGTCACTGGGCGGGGGGGGGGGGGGGGGGGGGGGGGGGGGGGGGGGGGGGGGGGGGGGGGGGGGGGGGGGGGGGGGGGGGG
>JAODKC010000101.1:1603254-1615295 GCA_026777985.1 Mormyrops attenuatus | reverse complement strand
CTTTTCCCCAACGCCCATTGTCTCCTCCCCCCACCACACCACAAAACAAAAAAAAAAAACAAACCCCCCCCACCCGGGGGGGGGGGGGCGGCCCCCCAAAAGAGGAGTGCGGAAATCAGGGTCTTTGGGATGTAGTGGAAGGGACATCTGGTGGGCTGGGAGGGGGGGCAGGATCAGAAGCTGTCCAGCCAAGTGCCAAGTCCTCGTTCTACGAGTGTACGGTTCACTGACACCAGCTGAAAGAAAGGAAACAGACCATGACTGGAGAACACGCCTTCCCATTGTGACATCACACCTTCTCATTGTGACATCAGCAGCTTCCTAAACACACCATAAATGCCCCGTCATCCTGCCCTTGCTGTACCCAAAGCCCCTAAGGAGATCCTCCGTCTTTATCAAGCGCATAAACGGTGTGGTGTAAAGACCAAAGGCATCATTAGCAAAAAGCCTGTCTCTATACAGGCAGGACCTACAGACCACAGGAACAAGGAATGACACCTCACCTCATCTCCAACCATGTTCCACATCTGGATTAAAGGCAAGCCGGTGTTGCTGTCGTAGCTTGTTACCTACAGGGGTAGAGGATGGTGTAAAAAGTCAAGGTACCACCAAAATAAGCTCCTCTCCTATCTGCTTTGCATGTCTCTAATCTACAGATGTTTCTGGTTCCGTCGCTCAATGAGTTTCTTTGATATAAACTAAGGTTTCCCCACTTATCCGAATCCCTCTGGAGGACCCACACCAAAGCAGTGACTGGAGCCCCATTAAACATCTTACTGGCTTACCTGTGCCAGTAATGCTACCCCTCTGGTGATCTCCTCCAATGCTGTGCTGGCCTCTGCTGAAAATCGATCAGCTCCTGGGGAAGATAGAGAGATGCATATTTAGGCAGGCGATCACGGGGACAACCTCCGTGATACTGACCATCCATCTTCCGACGCAATGGCACCCCCCCCCCGCCCCGTGCCCGACGACGGGTGATGATGCGTACCTGGGAGGGGCGCCAGGCTGTCCAATAAAACTTCGGTCCCTTGGAACGGTAATGTTACAAAGTCCGATCTGTAACGGTAATGAAATCCAACAGTCACCAGAAAACTTTCCATCAGCCATTAATAAATCTGTTACCGTTACACAGCCATAGGTACTACTTTCAGCCGACAGGTTTACAGGGTCCTCACAAAACAGAAGCCCTGTGCATGAAGCATGAAAAACATCACAGCTAAACATAATTAAGGAATAAACATCCATTTATTTATCTCCCTGGGATTAATAAACAACAGAAGCTTCAGAGCCCATCAAACTACTAATAATACAATTACAAGGTTAAGGAGCATAAAGCATATAATACAGTTACCCAGAACAGAGTAAAAATGAATGATACTTATAATGTATGAGTGTAAACACAGCTCACCTTATCTGCCGAAGGGTGTCAATCTTGACCCGGTCATAGCCTCCATAGTCGACGTATCGGATCTCCACTTCGTTGGAGTCCTTGCAGTAGGCGATGACTTGTGCTCTCCACCACGCTCCTTCCCCAGCCGGGGCTGCGCATATGACGCCCACTATGGGATGGAAGGAAATGTGCAAATATTGATATGGTGGGGGGGGGGTGGCGGCTGGCCAAGAAACTCGGGGAATGTGGCCCCAGGGCCCCGAATTGTAAGGGGCCCCAATTTTTCTTTCAATTTTTTAATAGGAACATTTTATGCTGTAAGTAAGGCCTCGACAAGGACTTCAGCCCACTTCTATCCATTAAATGCAGCTCTCTGTGTGGTGGAGGGCAGGCAAGGGAGCATGTAACGATACATCACGCACCTAACGATAAAACGCAATAAAATTTTAGATTATTGCGATATATTGTGGAAATAAACTGTGAAAAAGCTCAAATTACTACGATGCGTAATCTCCATTTTTTCTAGGTGTAATTGCGAAGTTTACACAGCAGAAAGTTCAATATTTGGCCTACCCCCCCCCCACCAGCAGCCAACAAATGCAACCTGCAGAAGTAACACTACAGAATGGCGAAATGACTATTGAGAAAATGTCGAAAGTTAATACATTTTCATTACTACCACATTTTATTCCAAGCTTCAAAAATATTTGTAAATATTGTTGTTTAGAGAAAAACTTTTTTTTTTTAAATAATAAAAGGAAGATTTAAGTTGATAAAGAATGTGAATTTTTTTTGGCAATAAAATTTTCTTATTTGATTTTTTTCCCCAAAAATATATCATGGGAAAATCAAATCGTGAATTGAGTGTCTTACATGCCTAGTGGTGGGGGTTTACCTTCTACCGGTGATGGGAGGGTGGGGGTGCCAGGCTGCGAGTAGCACAGGAACATCTGTTGGTCGAGGCTTCGCAAAGCGTGGTACGTGGGGTGCGTGTGCTGCTGCACAAAGATGTGGCCCGCCGACACGATGTTGACGACGATGACCTCCACCGTCACCCCGTTAGGAAGCATGAGCTGAGAGGGAGAGCCGCAGCCATCACATACCGGGGCGGGGCACGCACACGGGGCTGCCGGCGGCTCGCGGTTCTGCGTACGCTTACCCAGGACGTCATGGGCAGCGAGGGCAAGCCGAGAGGCAGCGGGGGAGGGGCATACAGGTTGGTCAGGTCCAGGTCTTTGAACTTCTTGCCAATCAGTGTGAGGGCTTTGTCCACCTGCTGCTGCGTGCCTGGGGGGCCCACGCATGGCGACCTTGAGCAGTCTGCTACCTCACCAACCGCCCACCGCTAGACGTTTTTCACTTCCAAAGTAAACAGGGACTCACCCTCTATGTGGCAGATCTGAAAATCCTGAGTGTAAGGCAATGTGGAAATGTAGATCTTTGCGCCGGAGGTCTGCTTCAGGAAGCTCACGTATCTCCCCTGCTTTCCGATTAATCGCCCAACAAGGTGCTATAAAAAGCAAAAAGCAGATGAGGTAGGCTGGTATCTAGCTAGCTATCTATCCGAAAGGTTAATGCCACGTCAGTGTCTATGGCTGTCTCATGGAAAGAACTAGGATCGGTCGGTAATTCATATAGCAACAGAAACAAGATCAAATTAAATATGTAAAAATGGGCAAATAGTGATGTCTAGTAAAATTAGATAAAAGGATAAAATAATGCAGAAAAAAAGACTACACAACAAGCTTAATACAACAAGGCATGCATCAAATGCATGTGTGAGGAAAATAAAAGCGAGAACCCTACTTGAGAATAAGTCGTCTGAAGGTACGATAAACAGAACAGTGCATTACCATCAGAGGGGAAGAAAAAAAAAAATGGCAGAAAATATTCAGGCAGGTTTCAGAAAGATGGCCATTAAGTTGAAATGTGATTGGACAGTGTATATGGTCACATGGGCTCACCTTCGGCACCTCGATCTCCCAGATGATGAGCTCTGTGGTCTGTGAGTGGGCAGGCTGGCTCCCTGAGCCACGGTGCCCGTCTGCCAACCCCAGCGTACAGCCGCTATCCACCGAGTCCATACTGTTCACGTCTGAACCTGGGCAGGGGTGGGGGCACACACATTAGCTACACTCGGAGTGCGGTCACACCCCTTCGAGCAGGACGTGCTCGGGAGATTTCTGAGACGGCCGCAGGGAGATCACATGACATCCAGGAAGGTCAGAGGTCAGTCTCATCTTCCTGCACCATGCCAACCTAACAGCTTCACGCGGCTCGGGAATAATGGCCCAACGTGGATGAAGCGATCATCCTCCATGCCACGCTGGCCTGCCTGATTTCAGACCCCCCCCCCAGGGAGACAGTTCAATGATTACCAGACCATTACCGGCCACATCCTGGGCCCACACATGCCCTGAATGGTGACAAGCTCCTTTTCTGGTTCAAACTCAGCATGCTGTAAGCTTGGACAGACAAACCTGTAGCTGTCTCCAACTGCCTGATTGGGTGAGTCAATGAAGCCTGACATAACTTGACCTGTGGACCCCTGAGCCTGACATTTGGCCTCTTCCGGCATACACAGCACCCCCCCCCCCCCCCCCCACCCCAAGAAAACTCTGCAAACTTCCTGTAATCCGATGACTGCAAAGCTAGACCCTCCAGGCAAAAGCCAAAACTGACTTGTGCTGAGCTAAACAGAAGTCTGGAAACTTGGGTGGTTAGATATTTAGCGAGGGCCTAAAGACACACATGGGTTTTTGCACTGGTAGCCCCAGGGTAGGTGATTTACGCACATAAGAGGTGCACTGAGCAACAGGAGGAACGTCGCCTCAACGCACAACGGGCAGATTTGCTCCATGCTGTCAATCACTTCCTAGTTTAACCCACGGGAAAGCCACACAACACAAGGCGTGACAGCATGGCGATCCCACGAGCTTTTCCACATGCACTGAATTGCGACTTTCCCCTCCACAGATCTCGAAAACAAGGCTGACAGACTGGCCTACCTGTTAGTTTAACACATATTATGAAGAAGTATTCCAAAGCAAGTAACTCACCACCCGATTGGTCCGCCTCCGTCTCAATCACATGACTCCCATTCCGCAGGCCGGTGTCATTCAGGCTCTTCTCTTCATGTGCAAAGGGAAGAGGTGCCACCCTCTCTGGGACCCACCCACATGCGCCCGAAAGATGCCTCGGGTTCTCCTTTCCGTTGGGACCGGCACAGATGGACCCTGTGCCATGTAGGACGTCCTCGCCGCCTATGCCGTCTTCCGACTGGCAGGTGCTGCAACCGGAATCCTCTGCCAGGGCGACGGCCTCCTCCGCCTGGAGCTTGGCTAGGCTGGGGGGCGTGGCCTCTCGAATTTGTGCGGGACAGATGCTTTCTGGTCCGTTTTCCGCTCTCGTCCAGCTATGGTCATTCTCAGGCATCTGCCACGCCAGACAGCCGTTCACCTCCGTGGCAGCGGTGGCGGTGCCCTCCTCCTGTGACAGCAGCCCTGCCAGGGTGCCCTCGCCAGTTTCCACCTCCACACGACTCGCGGCAGAGCGCTCCCCAAGAGATGGGTGGAGAGCCTCGACGGGTGTCAAGCCGCCGTCCCTCATAGCCTCCTGAGCTGCGAACGGGCGGCCGTTGGTCACAGGGGTGCTGCTACTTGGCTCCGACGGCCCACCGGAAGCCTCGTCCCGTTCTCCCTCTGCGAGCACCTCCCGCGTGGCTGCAGAGATGACGCCGGTGACGAGGCCCGCTGCCAGGCTCTCGATATCTTCGGCGGGTAGCCCGTTCTCCTGAGCCTCCTCGGCGCCCGGCGCAGAGAGGGAGGGTGGCTGGGCGTGCCAGGGGGGAGGACTCAGGGCCTCTACGACGGGCTCAGAGCAGAGTGCGTCCTGCCGGCTCGACCCGCAGGCCTGCTCTTCGGCCACGGGCAGGTCCTCTTTGACTGCGTCCAGCTGTATGCTCTCCACAAAAGGCACTGTGGTTTTGTCAGCTGCCACCTCCCCCTCTGGTTCCGGTCGCACCAAGTTGGGCAGCTCTGTTGTCACTGCCGCTTCCGCTGTGCCGGGAGCAGGCTTCCCACAGGGAGCTGGGCTGCTCGTCTGGACATTCGCCGCTTCCTCCTCTGGTCCCTTGGATCCCCGGGTCTCTTCCTCCGCCTTTGGCGGAAGTGTGGCTACGGCCGTCACTGTCACTGCTACCACACTGCTGGTTTCCCGGTCAATCACATCGTCCAGCTGCGGGCTTGCTGCAGTGGCGCAACTGTCTGCAGTATCCATAGACTGAGCTGGGCTGGGCGGCTTAGCCGCCGTCGGCACATGTACCTGCGCCAACACCTGCTGCTCCGTCGGTTTCTCTCCCTTAACTTTCTGTCCGTCTCTTTCAGACCTGTAGGGGGCACCAGCTAAGGCTGTGGAGCAATGCATTTCCATCAGGCCGTTGCTGCCTTCGCTGGGGGAGATGTGTAGATCCATAGTCATCCCCTCTGTGCCATCATGACCAGCAAGTCTGCCTTTCTTTCTGGAAGTGTACCACCACCATCCTCCTAACAGCGCCAGCACACCGGGCACGGTGTACGGGACTAAGGAGCGAAACCTGAACGGCATCTCCTCTGCACCCTAACAGCTACACCTAGGAACGACAAAAAAAAAAAGAAGGTTAGGGATCAAAGCAACCACCACTCAAACTCGCACATCCCCAAAAGTCTTCCCTGAGTGTCACCGCCACTCAGGACAGTCAAATCAGCTCCTATACCCGGGAAGCACATTAAGGCAGTGGCTTTATGGAAATCCAAATAGTGCCCCCAGCCCCACGGCAGAACATTAGGCTTCCCGGGCTCACAACACATGGCGGGACAGAGCGCAATCACGAACAAGATTACGACCAAAACATTGCGCGCCAGCCCACGGAACAACGACCATGTTTTACAGCGTGCTGTGTATAGTTGCGTCATAAAAGCCCGACGTCTGAACAATCAGACATTGACTACGTACGGCTCCTGATGCTCGGCCTCAAAGACACAAGCGGCTCTGTGGTTTACGGGATTTCCCCCGACACCCAGCACAACTAAAGATTGTTCTCATATGCTGCGTCTCTCAAAAAAAAAATTAGAAAATGCATCCGAAAAATCTGCACACACACAAATACGTATCTACCACGGTTCAGAAAAACAAAAGTTTACCAGCCCATAAAGCATGCTTGCCATGCTGTAACGATAATTGCGATGCGGGCACCATAATTACTCCTTAAAGGGCCAGCGTTCTTACAGAACACCACGTTCCTCAGCTTTAAAACTAAATCCAAACTGAGGTGTCGAGCTCTACAGAAAGCGGGGCAAGGGACAGGCACACAGATCCCAAGGTAGGATAAAAGGTAAACATTCATCCTAAAACCCCTATCAGGCTGGCTGCAAAAGCCCAGGGGTAATATTTAACTCAAAGGGCTTCCGGACATACATGCATACAGGGCGGGAACGGCAGGTTGCTCCAAGTTTATAAAAGGAAGAACAGACATGCCATTCCTTAACAGAAACAGGGAGGCCAGCCCCCAACAGGGAGCAATGCATCATGGGTGACACCCGGGACTGCTACAAAGTGGGGAGGGAAGGGGGCTCAGCTGCCTTCGCCCTTCAAGACCAGCGACCCTTTCGGTGCAGGGCCGGAAATGAGGCAACCACGTGGACTTAGCCCCCCCCACGCAGTTACGGTGCAGCTGCGTCCCCCTGATGGGCATTTGCTGCAGTTGCGGTGCTGCTGCATGCTGAGGTAAGCCGAACAGAGGTACAGTCATCCACAGTAAGTACAGAATTGCATTCTACCAGAGCGGAACTTAAGCAAAACTGCAGCCATGGTATATTAACATACGATACACTGCAGTGTTAATGAAAAGATGCTGGCAAAAACACCTACTTGTTAATTAAATGGTAGGAGGGTCATTTTTCAACATCTTTCAAAGTCATCAAATCACTACTTCTGCCTAGCAAGAGCTTATATAACAAGCCTACCATCCAAATGGGATATGAACCATATTAATGAGGAACAGATGTATTCTTAATACAAACATTTAAGGTGAATAACGAGCAAAGGTGAACTGTACAGATCTGTAAAAATCAAAGGAATTCAACTATTAGTATTCCAAATTAAACTTTATTAGGTTAAAGGGTTATTAATACAATAAAAATTTACATTCAGTGGAAAGATATTCTGAATGCAAACTTAGGATTGCATATGTGACGAGGTCAACTGTAATTACTCCCCATTAACTTATTAACTAAACGTTTGTCCCTGTTGCCCATCACTTATTTCAACAGACATGGAGACCAACAAACCGAAAAGAATGTACCAATGAACTGTCATCACAACCCCCCCCCCCACGAGCATGACTTAACCCAGTTTCGGGAATTCTCTAATACCACAGATGACACCAAATGCTTCAAAAGAATCTTCAGACAGAATGCAAGGGCTTGTAATACAACTACTGGTAAGCACCACACACAGACACACACACACACACACACACACGAGAGAGAGCCATTGCTCAGATCCAGCACTGCACAAACCCCACACTGAATGACACCAGATTAACAGCAATCTGCCGACGTCGTGAAACACGCCGCCCCGTGCGACCATGTGCCTTAACGATGTTCTGTCACCAACTGTTTCCACAAGATAACAAGAGATGTCAGGCAATCCCTGTGCACCCCCACCCCTAGCTGATGTCATGCGGCAGAGATTCCTGGGCTGGGAATGGTATATCCACCCCCATCCCAAGGTGACAGGGACCCTTTTGGTAGGACAAAGGACACAGCGCATAGCACAAAACCATAAAATACTTTCAAATTGTGCCAACTAGGTGTTTGACCAACCCCACCCCCCAATTCAATGAATATAAAAATGCCACTTTGGAATATTTAATCCAGTACTTTGGAAAATACACCTCAAATTATTTATTGAGCCAGAAGTCTTGAGGGAAGTGTGACTTTGAAAGGGCACATGACCAAGTGATGAGGACACAGGACAGCCAATCAGGATGTACAAAAGCCAGAGTGAGCCCTCCCCTAAGCAGGACATAAACCAATAGCAAACTACACCGCCAGCAGCTCCTGCTCAAGCTTACTGGTAAATATATCTTACAAACTGCTTACAGGTGGACAGGCATGTATATAAACTTGCGTATCAATTTTGGCTCAGGGGCCAAAATCTACTTATCTTTGAGGAAAGGTGACACAGGACCAACTGAGCACGTCTCCATTATTTAACACCTACTTTAAATTCAAGTGTGAAACTACATGAAACAGGACCCCTGGTACGTAATCTCTGATGCTATATCACCAAGTCAGTAGGCACACATCTCACACGTTTCCAAAAAACCCAGCAGCCTCGCATCCTTTGGAAACCTTAAAAGACGAACACAGAGATGGAGATCTCAGCTTAACAAGATAAACATTTATATTTCTTCAGTTAACCAGAACAGTACCTTCGCAAAATGCTTGCACCACGCCTCTTACAGCCTTCCCTACATTGGCGGGCATGAAATCCGATTGAAAAGTAAATATATTCACGCGCGGCAACCGCGAGACAGAATAAGGAGCAGAACGTGTGGCAGCGGCTAAACATCACGTGACGGGATGCCGAGACGATTCTGATTGGCCGAGCAGGGAGTGCGGGTCCAAGGCTGAGGCGTGCACGAAGCTCAATGCGTCCCGTTAACAAACTACAGGCTGAATCGCATCCCAGACAAACGAGCGCTGCCCAGGCGTGCGCTTCACCCGGCCGGGGGTAGCAGCATGCAACGCCTCCGTCATGCCAGGCTGATAGTAGAAATGACCCGCCGACACACGGCTCCTACAATTAATGGGCCGGGCGCATTAAAAGTGACGAAACGCCCTGGGAAGGGGGGGGGGGTTCTCCAACAATAAGTGGAGAGTTGGGGGGGTTAATCTGGTGTCCCCCCAAATCACGAAAGGCATCCACTCTCGGTAGGAGGTGGAGTAACGGGTGGAAAGAGTCGGATCGAGCCGCCTCGCCGTACGACCTTGGAGCCCGATAAGGAAAAGGGTCAAACTCCGTACCTGACCGATATGCCGCCGGGATCTGGAAAGCGCAAAAGGCGGCGCACCGCAGGCGCTCCGGTACCGTCTAACACACCAAAGCGGTGCCCCTTTCCCCCATCGGCCGTGCTAACGCGCCGGAGCGCAGCGGCAGCCACATTAAGTATACATGCATAATGGGGGAGGTACGCCGGACACGCTTGCCGAGGCGACAACGAAGCACACCCCGGTGCGTGGGAAAGCCGAGACCCTTACGCCTCCTTCAACTGGAGCGACGAGACCCGAGCGAAGCGTCTATAATCCCCGCCGATCCTCCGCGCCTGAGCGGCCAGCCCCCAATCCCGAACTCCCCTTGTGCTCAGCCCGGTGTGTATGCATGTCCCGTCGGCCGATGCGCTTCGCATCGCGTACGAAGGACACGCTTTCTGGACCGGCGCGGTCAAGCCTGCGGCCGCCAGAGCGCTTTTCACCTCTGTAGCCGTATCAGAGTAGCGCGCTAGGCCGCAGCGCTAGGCGACCAGTTGAACTGGGAAATTAAAATACCCGACGGGCCGACAAGCCGGCGGAGATTTACTGTGCTGGGAACCTGCCGTTCCGGCGGGGCGACAGGCAGCAGTAGCGGCATCCGCTCCAATCTTGCTCACGGTCGCACCTTTGCGGTCCAGCCCGGGTCGCACTCCAAAGAAAGTGACAATTCATCCACGCCGCTTGCGGCGTGCAACCGCAACACGCATACACCAGTGAAAGGTGCACCTACATATTCTCCGTGGTGGATAAGCGGCGATGACCGCCATCCGACACAGTTAGGAGACCACGCATTACTATAAGCGTTAAATAAATTAGGAAATCACGTACATGTTGAGAGGTCCGCATCCCCATGCTGGCCTGGGACTTACCGGAGGTATCGAGTTAAATAATGGAAGCCAAATGGGTATCAAGCTAGCAAGCCTCCTCGATCTCCCACGACATCTATTTTCTTTTAAAAGTCTTCTGCTCGCTTCGCCGCGGTGCCCGGTAACCGCGCGAGCCACCACGGACGCGCGAGGAGCCCCTTTTCGATGATGTGCTCCGTGAACGAACGTTAGCCTCCGCCTGCACCATTCACCACTGTGCAACTCGTCCCAGCAATTAAAATAGCCCGGCATCGGGGTCCGCTATGCGCGAAACGTCGACTATGGGAGAATAAACAAACGAAGCACACTTACTGTTGTGAATTGTATTCCGCACCGCCACCGTGAATAGGTGCAGGTTAATCTACGTTTTCTGGGCCCCAGCTCAATCCTTAGACGTCCCCTCTCTTGTATGCACGGTTCTCCTCCCCACGTGTTGACCGTCCGAACACTAGACTCTAAAAACAGACCAACAGCTGATCAAACATCGCGATAATTGAAGGATGGGACGAGGCTCGCCGCCTCTCGCGTAGACAGTCACGGAGCGCAGTTGCAGCGCAACTTTTTGTTCGGCCAGCGACGCGGCTGCGAGAAACCGGGGACCGCATGGCCATTTTGGCTCAACCTCTATCCAAAGTCAGGTGTCCTTTCGAATCACGATGGGCACGATTACAACTATCCGCTTACTTTTGAAAGGGTTTCGGTCACAGCTGAAGTGTTTTATTTCCCCCATTCTTTGTGCGGGGTCTATTAATGACAGCGGCACAGTTAAACTGTTTATTGGCAAGTCCTTAAATAAGTGATATATTCAGTGTGAATAAATATGTGGAGATGGTAAAGCTGATATCCCAGTGTCGAATGCAAAATGAAAAGGTTAATGAAGCAAGGTCAACTTTAGCAAAAAATCATGTGATAAATGCAAATCCACAAATTACTTTTAGACGTATTTTACATATAGCGGCTGAATGAAGAGCACGAAAACAGCGCGATGAGACAGGATAAATTTACATTTTACTTCCAAAAAAATACATACTGTACATCGAGGGATGCAAATGACAAAATCATGAGGTGGGATTTTTTAAAAGCAATTTTCACAATATTTAAAGAGCATATCATTCAGTTTTGACAGCAGTTCCCCCCTGGAGCATTGGGTGTCCCTCTGACCTTTAAACGAGATTCAGGTGAATTCCAATGGGAACATTAAACGGATCATACACAGTGTGAGTTTAACACAGCAATTCAAATACCTTATTTCAGTTTTATTTTTTTTATTCTCAATATTTTAATGACACGATGCAGTGGCAGCATGGAGAGAAAAGTTTTCAATACTAACACTAGATAATTCAATTTATATGTTATACATGTACAGCAACTAACTGCTTTACAAAAAAGCAAAATAATACAATATCATCACATGTATTTACAGTGTAGTAAATATACCTTTGTCAAATTTTACACAAAAAATATTTACAGAAGTGAAACGTACGGCATTTAAAAAAAAAGTGGCCAATCCTTAAAAGAGAAAAAATTGTTTTGCATAACCTTAAGACATGACTAACAAAGGCATTTTAATCTTACATACTAACCATCTGACTGCAATTAAAGATCTATGGCCTAACAACCACCTTGTTAACCTTGCAATGACAGGCTACAAGAGTGCCTGATCTTTTCTGTGTGTGTGTGTGTGTGTGTGTGTGTGTGTGTGTGTGG
>JAODKC010000101.1:1578973-1598985 GCA_026777985.1 Mormyrops attenuatus | reverse complement strand
CCCCCCCCCCCCCCCCCCCCCCCCCCCCCCCCCCCCCCCGGGGGCTGCCGAGGAGGAGACCTGGGGAAGAAGAGTGAGGGAGGGAGCACAGCTTGACAACTGGTGCGTTAAGCCGGAGACCTGAGTCCCGGCGGCGGCGCCCCCCTCCCTCACACGATCTTCTTGATACTGGGCCTCTTGAAGCTGCCAGCACTGCGCTGTTTTTGCACTTGGCTGGCCGACCCGTGGCGCGTGCGCCCACTGTTGGCGTGGCCCGTTGTGGGGGAGAGCTCCACGTTCTCCTTGTCGATACCTGGGGAAGGATGGAAACAGGAAGAGGTGGTCTGCATAAATTCACACCGAACTCCTGATCTGAGGTCATCATGCCATCTTGGGTGGTTTCAGGGGCAACGCGAGTACATGCTAAAAAAATCAGTTAATCACTGATTTTTAAGCACTAAACTGTTACTATAGTTAATATTAACTATTCACAATTATTTCAAAGCTACATTTGAAATAATCCTTATATATCTAGTCAGGTTAAGTGGTTGTAATTTTCAAAGCAGGTTTAATGTTAAAAACAAGCAGTGCCTTGCCTGGTGATGAGACAATTACCACTAGGGGGAGCAAGTGCCTAGTGAACTTTTACGTTCAACTTTTCATGCTGTCCTTATTTCTCCATCTCATTGTAAAAGCCCTTCTGATATGTACATCAAAGCTCATTACAAAAGCAGATCAAACCGTTCATCTTCCGAACTGCTGTGTAACCGTGGACATACAAAATCTGCAGCTACTGCACAGACAGCCCCATGGCCTGGCCACCTTCAGAGTCGCACAAATGTGAAAAAGAACACCGGGGCCAGAAGCGAGAGAATATCGCACATTTCTGGAGGAGATCACGTGCTTGGAGAGGTTCAGAGCTGCTCGTCAGGCTACACCTGTGTTGGGGTGTGCTGTGCAAGCCGTCCGGATCGGCCTCTAAGCAATCGGTCGCAGAGCATGATGGGATGTGGGATGGGGTGGTTTGGTGGTGGTGGTGGTGGGGGGGGTTCTGGGTCGTAGTACCTGGGCTGACGAGGGGCGACGTGAAAACGGCTGACTTAGAGCAAGACAGTGAGGCTTCACAGGCGAGAGAGCAGAAAAGAAAGAGCGATGAGTAACCATGGCAACCAAAAGGAGAAAATAAAAACAACCTGAGCTAACATGGGAGAAAACGAAATGAACTAAACAGAAAATGACAACTGGATGGGAATGAAGCAGTAAAGAAAGTCTAAGGACTAAGAAACTACGGAGGAGACAGCTGAATTAATATAAAATTCAAATTACTGGGCACGACAGAATTGGGGAAAAAAATTATATAGGCTAATACATTCTTATTTATACAGTCTAGATAAGTATCAGTAACAGACCTTGATACTGTTATCACAGGCAGAGTGCAAAACTTTAAGAATTACAGTAACAAAAGAGGGATAAAATAAAGTGAAGAGTTACCACTTTCATAAACTATAGGCTTGGACATTAGTTGCCCAGTACAGCTCTATAGCTCTTATTTGTACCAGGAATTCTTGGCTGAACCACTTCGGAGGACCTCATATGGGACAATGTCGGGGAGCGTCTATAAACTACATGCCCGGCACAGGCAGGCATGTTAAAAACAAACAGAAAATGGGAAGGATGGTTCAGTGAAAGGGTACTGAAATGTATTTAAGGCAACAAACAGCACAATAGTGAAAGAGGTTCATAGCAGAGAGAGGTTTCTGTCTTTGTGTGTGCGCATATACACATGCACACGGACATATAAGTTTGGGTTTGTTACATATATATACACACACACACACACACACACACGTGTACACACACGCGGTACCCTAAGCCTGAATGAAGCGAATACAGAGATCATGCATTTCTAAACACACCAGTGCAGTGACCGAAAAAAACCTGCCACTAGGGGGATGTGGCTTGATAGAGACTCGGCTTGAGGTCACAAGCTGCAGTGCTTCAAAGTGAAACCGACAACTACCCTCTGTACTTCACAATCGCTCATGGGTTTCTTCTTGTAAAATAAGCATATTTCCCCTAATGAACAGCTGCACTAAGTTGTCTGGTAAAGGTACTGGTATTAGAACAGGTAAAAGCACTATTTAACAGTTTTGGTCCAAGTCATGCTGAAGCTGAGGTTTATGCTGGAGGGGTGTTAACTTGTTAGCTCGTTGGCCCTTACTTCCTGTGACATATTTGTAGAACTGGAGCCCTGACAGTTATTTCACCATGAAAAAGCCAAAAGAGGACTTAAGTTTACAGAACAAAATGGGTAACAAAAGTGGGACGAAGAGAGGTAAATGTCAGACGGCGTGACGCGAGTGCGTGACCGTGGAGCCGTGGAGCCGCAGGGCCGAGAGGCGGAAGGACGCGGTACGCCCGCTCACCCGGGGAATGCTGGGAGGTGGCCAGCGAGGTCATGGAGTTGGAGAGGTTGAGGTTAGCAGTGATGCTGAGCTGGCTCTGGACGGGTGGCGGGTAGGGAGAAGTGGGCGTCCGCAGAGATTCCTCGCTGGTATCCTCATCTACCCCCGGCAGGTAGGTGTCGATCAGGGCGTCCAGGAACTTCACGATCAGCTCCGCATAGTCTGGGATCTGGGTTTGCTGTCGTGGAGGGGAGACATATAGCCTGACCAACTCCTTTGTTGATAGCCGATAGGCCTGAATGCACGGCTCCATTGATTTGCACCGAACATTAGGGCAGAATGGTTACAGTTTTATTTATTCAAATGAGAAGTTGTCAGACTGCATTATTTGTCAGATGGAGACAGGATGAAAAAGTAAGGTGATCGACGCGGAGGACCGGATGCCAGTCAGCGTTTAAAAAAATACCACAAGTGTCACCACAACTGCCACAAACTGTGGGGCTGCCCTGCCATAGTTTGTCCGTTAGTAACTCAGACTAGTGAATATTGTACACAGAAAGAAGGGCTGTAAGAAATAATAAAAAACACAATAAAAGACATTACCTTTGAGAAGGGACCAGCAAACCTCCACAGTCCATTGAAACCAAAGCCTGAGAGAGAGAGATAGAGAGAGAATTGTCACAGTATATCCTAGGTAACTGGACATCTCAGTGACATTCCAGGAAATGCATCAAAGATTTAGTCCCTGGGTGTGTTCAGCCAAGCACCATGATGATGGTGATGGTATCCTCATCATCAATTGAAGAGCAAATTTCCAATTTTTTGTGATTTCTGAGATGAGGCTTCCTCATCATATGTTACAGTATTGGGATCCAA
The DNA here is from genome assembly GCA_026777985.1 of Mormyrops attenuatus. Classification (NCBI taxonomy): domain Eukaryota; kingdom Metazoa; phylum Chordata; class Actinopteri; order Osteoglossiformes; family Mormyridae; genus Mormyrops; species Mormyrops attenuatus. The sequence continues at coordinate 1,595,725 of JAODKC010000101.1, read as the reverse complement.
AACTCATGTAAATTCCAACAAAGAATTTTCGTTAGATTTACAAATCTCAGTAAGTCCGCAGAAATTCTCTCTAAAACGTTTCCCGCGGACTGAGTGAGTTTGGGAAATTTGCTCTTCACTTAGCGCAATGGGCAGATGAATGACAATCGTAAGTTATTATAAATGTCAGACGGACTGTGTTTGCATCCAAGAAGGCGGGGCTTTACTCTGCAGGTAGGAAGGCTGGTACTGGGGGGGTGACTCCTCGTGGTACACCACGCTCTGCACAATGCCGTGGATGGGGTTCAGCAGGTTGGGGTCCTGACACAGCGACAGGAGGGTGCTGATCTTCGAGTCTAGGAGGTTGTGGCTGGGGGGAGGAATACGTAAGTCAAATTATCTACTGCTTATCGGTAGCTGACCTTTGACCTCCAGGGGTTGTTTTTCCTTCCTGTATTCATTGTAGGATTACTTGTTCACTCGTATCCGCCGGATTTTCCACAGTGACACTTACACAACAGGAAAGACCTTCGGGAAGACGACACTGGCCTCGGCAAGGTACTCGTACAGGATCCGCTGGTCAAACTCGTCCGTAGTGTACTTCACCAGGGTGGCCTGGAAGAGAAAGGGAACACAGATGACCTACAAGAAGTTCACCTTCCACCTGTTAGTTGCATAAAGCAGATGGAGAGGCAGACATTGCTCATGAAGGACTTAATGGGACGAAATCCAGGATTTATCAAAGCATCGGAACAGCTAGAGGGTACATGCGTGAGCCTGAGTGCTACCGGGAGAACGAGAGACTAGAAGAGCCGGCGGATGGGGGGCAGGACCATGGTTCGTCTCTCACCAGGACCGTGAGAAGCAGCGCCTGGATCTTGGGGTCTGTCAGCACCTCCTCGTCCAAGAGCACATTGGACTCCGACACAGACACCTTGCGCAGGTGGGGGTGCTGGGGGTTGGCTATTCTTTGGGTCTCTGTAAAGGGTGGAGCGGGAGTCAAAGGTCAGGGCACCACTGATGTACGGATGATCCATGAAGAGGTGACCAATGTGACCACTCACCTATTTCGTAGTCATTCTCAGCCACCCGTCTCATCTTGGGGGGCGTGGTGACCCCGGACTCCATCTCCGGCCGTTTCGGGGCCTTAGTGTCAGATATTAAGTGGTCGAAACTCTTCCTCGTGCCTGAAACACAAAGGGCATGTTGTTGGGTATTGTGGACCATCATCAGGTTGGGGGCCCGAGATAAACAAGCCTTGAACCTCAAACATATAAAATGGTGAAATCTTGTGCACTTCAGCCAGTTGGTGCTGATAGGGTGTAAACGTGTGGTCAGGAGGCTACGAGCTCATAGCGAAGAAACTGCCAGAACCGCGATGTAGCATGGGATGGACGCCAGGCCGCCCTGGAACTAATGCTCCAGTGGGAGGCGCTGAAGGTGTGTTGGGTTGCACAGTCAGGTGGGGCCTCACCTAGCAGCTTCTTGGTGTTAGCCTGCGAAGGCTGCCCCATGTCCAGGCTCATGGATTTGCGAGTGCGGGGACTGATCTGCCCCATCGTGGGGTAGTTGGCAGCCAGGTAGCATTCCGACACCTTTGGAGATGCCCACGGCTGGCTCTCCCGGAGGGTCCTGGGAGAAGACAGGCGGGAAACGAGGGAAAAGGATGAGGTCTGGACTATAAGATCAGCAGTCATCCATCCATCCACCACTATTTAATAATTGTCATGGTTACTGGAAGCGCAACCTTAGCAGAACAGGGCAAGGTGACACCATGGATGGGATGCCGGTCTATCAAAGGGCATGCATTCGCATGCAATCACACACTATGAGCAATTTTGGAACATTACTTAGCCTAACTGCATGGCTTTGGACTGCGAGAGAAAATCACTGCAGAAGGAGAACTGAGAGAGCGGAGGTGGGATTCAAACACCCAACCCGGTGGGAGGCAGCATTGACCCCCCCAGGGATAAATCACTTAGAGTGAAATCCATGCCGAGGTTTAATTTCTACATGAGGACAGTTCCTTCATCTTGCTTATTGCAGTTTTTGGGCAAATATCATGATATCATGCTAGAAAAAAAAAAATCATTAATCAGCCCCTGCTGATTCATTACTGCCGCCGCCACAACATCCGAGGAAACAGAAACAGAAAAAAGCCCTCTGGGGGAAAGATGGACTGACCTGCAGGCAGAGTCGCTCCGGTGCACCGAGTACGTGTCCATGGGAACATTCTCCATGGCAACCTCTGAAAGCAACAACGACTTCCTGTGCTTCAGGCTGCAGCGGCTGCGCACTTCCTCCGAGACGGTGAGCAGAGCTGTCAGGCGGGGGCGACACGGGGCTCAGGAGAGAAGCCAGCCAGCAATGACAAAAAAAAAAAAAAAAAAAAAACATGCAAGCCACCCCTCCAAGATGTTTTAAGAATGAGTATCAGCATCACGACAAAAACATTTTTTAAAAATGCTTAACAATGCATCTTTAGTAATGTTTAAACGGCCAACAAGCTCAGCTGGTTATTAAAAAAAACATTGTGGGTAAGCTGATAAAAAAACCAGTTGACCACTGGATTATTACAGTCTAGCATAACTGAGCTTGCCGACAGCTACAAGAAGCACCACCACCAGAGGGCGCCGTTACTGCAGCTAATGGATCTGCGTCCCCCGCTGCCCGCCGCCACTCACCCGCCAGGTAGGCCACACTCTGTGTGTTCACCTCAAACTTGTCACAGTTCAGGTGCTTCCCCACCAGGGCCAGCAGCACGTGAAGGATGCGTACAGTCCGCGCCACTGTGGTCGGGGAGGGGTGGCGGTAACCTGTGGGACATAGCAAGGGGCATGCAAAGGTGGGTCACATGGGCGAAAGCACGGTCAACTCCATGATTTGGGAAAAGCAACCGTCATGGGCATTTCCAGATTAGGAATAGGACCCCGCCCCCAAATTCTACAGGTGGCACACCCGCACAGATACACACACCCCCCCCCCCCCCCCCCACACACACACACACACACACACTTCAGACATGACACTGCCCTCTCCTCCCTCTCTCACCTTTCAGCAGGTGTCCCACTAGTGCAAAGTTGAAGTTGGAGTTGAAGTTGAGGCCCACGAAATGGTCCATCTGTTTACAGTGCCATTCCAGAGGCTTCCGGATCTCCATGAAGACCTCCTCTGGGCTCTGTGGGGCAGGAGGGTGGTGGGGGGAGGGCATTATGACACGTAATTTACCCCGGGGAAGCATGTTTTCCATTGCTAAGCATCCGGACATGCATCAGAGAGGAGACGGCCTGTTAGACGTCAAGTTCCAGCTCAGCAGTTAAGGTCTGGTCTTAAAAATGGACATCCTACCATCTGGGTATCAGCAGCAGGTATAGTAAAGGAAAAAACCCTGGACAGCGAATGCATACTGATATTTTACCTGATGCGATTTAAAAAAAATTTTGAAGTAATCACATTTACGTAATCTATTTGCAGTTAAAGCAGAAATGCTTCACTTCTCCACTGGTGCCGGAAGGACGTTTCCTGCTCTCGCATGATTGGCGTCATTACTGGAAATCCTATCACTGTATATCTATATTTATCCCGCCCAGCCCACCCCACGTCCTCGTTTCAGGCCATTATATGTACAGCACCCAGAGCACAGGAGCTCCTGTATGTGTCAGAGTCCCAGAAGACATGGAAACGGAAAAAAATCAACACAACACAACCCAATCTAAACCAACCCACCCATCCATCCATCCATCCATCCATCCAAATCTAAGCAGGACTTTGGGGCAAATAAAAACCAGATAGATGGACAGATTAATGAATGAGTGATTCTTTGGGAGCTTGGCCAAGTAAACAAGCGTATGGCTAGATCACATCTCCCAAATGCTACGTTAAAATTCCCAGCTCTGTTGCCAAGGGGACACACCAGAACGTTACCGACGTCACTCAACCCTCTCTTGACCCTAGAACGACCACAATCATGAGCAAACGGTATATTATTTTCTGCAGGCGAATAGATTCAAAGTTGTATTTGTCACATGCAAGGAAAAGTGTACCCTGCAGTGAAACACAAACCTGAGACCTAATCATAATCGGTGGCAGCATCACTCAATAAAGAGCATGGGGAATGAGTAGGATCGAGTGTCGCTGGGGTTTTTACTAAATCTGACTGACAGCTTGAGGGTGCAGCATCTTCGGATCCTCTCAGCTTTCACTGAGAGAGTGCAGAAGGACTTTACAGACCTCAGCCCCGCTCAGTCTATCTGCATGCATCTGCGTGCTGCACATGACGCTGTGCAGTTGCAGTCCCTCGTCGCTGTGTGATTCTGCAGGTTAGGACACTGTGCCTGTACCTGTAAGGTCGCTGGTTCAAATCCCGTCGTAAGCAGAGTGATTTTGCTGTGAGGCCCTTAACCTCAATTGCTCGGGGCACTGGCTTAACTGCTGTCAGAATTGTGTGTTGCTAAAAGCGTCTGCTAAATAAATAAAAGGTATAAAATGTAAGACCTGTGTGACCCATGACCTGTGCCTGATGCTCACCCGTGTGGGTTTGCATTTACCGCATTGTGAGGACATTTAAAACCTTTTTAATTTGTGGGGACATTTTTCAGGTCCCCACAATATAAACCATCAAATCAAAAACTAAAAATGGCAAAAGTCCTGTATTTTGTTTGGCTAAGGTCAGGGCTAAGTTGGGGTTAAGGTCGTCATTGCTGGGATTAAGGTTTTGCCCGTAGAAATGAATGGAGAGTCCCCACAAAGACATGAATGCAAACGTGTGTGTGTGCGTGTGTGTATATACCTTGTCGTTGAAGACCCGCAGGCTGTCCAGGGTCTGCAGGTTCTGCTCCAGCAGCGCTGTCCCGGCCGAGTACAGATTCACTTCATCTAGCTGCAGTACGGCCACAGCCACCCAGAAGAGGGCCTTGTGCATGGGCGAGTCCTGGGGACGAGATGGGAATCCCACACACACACACACACATAAACAAACCCTACACCCAACTACAGGGAAGATGAATTCAGCCACGATCCCACAGAAACAGGTCAGCCCGGTATTGTAGGCCATCCTGGACGGTCAGCAGATTGCTTCTCATTTTCTCTGCACCAACAGCCATTTATTTATTTATTTATTTTTAAATTTCAGTATCTCTAGCCAAGAGTCACCCAAGCAGAGCCTGATTTGAATACTGCCAACTCTGCTGGGTCCTTATGAAGAAGAGGCATCAAGAAGAGGTCCCCAGATTCCTACAAACTGAAAGTGCTAACCGAAGTGGGGGCCCAAGGTGACATTTTGCCAGGGAGCCCAATTATAAGCTATGGCCATAAAGAAGGGACGATATTATTGGTGTTGTGGTCCGTGAACACATCGGGGGGGGGGACTCCAAAGGTCGAGGTGTTCAGAAGCAGACAGGCCTCAAACAGTCAGAAAACCTACCGGCGAATACAGAAAGCACAGGTACACAGGCGGGGGGTGCCTTTACCTTACTGAGGAGGGGCTGCAGCTTGGTCAGCGCTATGACTGTAGCCTCTATCAGCACCTGGCTGTTGTAATTATCCGGCCCCTTCAAGCAGCTCTCCAGGCCCTGTGGAGAAAATGGGTCGGCTCATCAGGCTGCCTGGGCCACCGGAACCGGCGCGGAGAGACGTTTAAGGTTAAAGCTGGTAAAAACAGCCCAGGATCACAGCAGAGGGCGCTGACAGTCACACCCACTGGCTGATGAAGTTCATAAAGCCACTAAAGCAGACTGTAGCCATCCAGGGAAGAGGAATGGATACACAAAGAAAAAACCACTGTGACGACACAACCATACTCATATATGTGCAAATTCACTGCTTCACTGTATGATGTCATTTCCGGTATCAATTTCATCCCCTGATGTCATTTCCTGTTTCTATTCCAGCTAATAGCTGGATTAGCATGAATTTCAGCAGCTGCTGCCCAATGGTGCCCATCCAAAACCAGAACGGTCACATACACAAAGAAGCTGGTGTGTCTGGAGTGGCAGGAGCGAGTGGTGTAATGTTTTGGGTGAATACGCACGCGGTCGATGCTGAGTAGGGGGCTGGCCTTGCTCAGGATGCGGATGATCTGCTTGATCTGGCCGTGCGACACGCGCTTGCTGATGCAGCCAAACACCACCAGGGCCCTCGGCTGTAGCGACGGGTTGTACTGGAACGCAAACCTGCGCAGACAACCAGAAAGAAGGGGCCTGAGTTTTAACGCCCCCTGCAGGGCTCCACATGAGCTACTCCTTACATCGAACGACAGGATGAATGAGGCACTCAATCCAGTCAATCACAAGCTGCGGGAAAATGTAAATGGGGACTAAAGATTAACGTGACAGAGGCCATTTTCACACTGCTGTGCGACATCATAAGGGGGCGACAAGGACTTACTTTTGTGCAAGCTCCGTCCACTGGTCAAGCCACTTGCACGAAGGAATGTCCCTCATACAGGCCTGAAGAGGAAAAAAAAATAAATCAGTCATATTCTCTCTCTCCTACAGATACACACAGAGCAAAGTGGGATGGAAAACAATTTTGCCATTCAGGCAACGGGAACCTCATTTAATACAGAAAACAGAGGAAACAAGTTGCAGCCAAAGGAAATAAATTTCTGGGTTCAGGGGGTTTTGTGTGTATGTGAAGACAACTTTGAGAGAGCTCATTTAAATGCCACCATGTTCCAGAAAGTTCTCTGGAAGCCTATTTCTGCCCAATGCTTCAGCGAACTCCCAACCTCCATGATCTCCAGCAGGGCCTCGGTGACTGTCTCCAGGGATGACAGGGCGAAAGTCTCCCGTTCGTAGGAGCCGGGGGAGAAGGAGCGGTCGCGGTAGCTGGAGCGGAAGGCGATGACAGCGGCCGACTTCACCTTGCTGATGCCGAAGAGCAGGTAGAACTTGGGCAGCGAGAACTCGGTCAGACTCAGGCGCAGAACCTGCTTGGTTTCCTCTATGGAGGGACATAGGAGATGGAACACAGAACCAACCAAAGTCAGAGGAGAGATCAAGGGGTTTCTCATGGCTGCTCTTCACACGCACACAGAGACCGTCAGCCGCCCAGAGAGGGGGCTGCGTGGCAGGCGTAGGGGGATACATGTACTGCAAGGGTGCAGAGATATATAAAGAGAGAGACAGAGGGGATCATAGAGGGGGGCACCCACAGAATGAGGGAGAGGTGGGGGGGCAGTCAGACAATGACAGGGATAGGGCCACAAAGGGGCGGCCAGAGAGAGACAGGGGGCCACAGAGGGGGTGGGGCACCCACAGAGTGAGGGACAGACAGAGGGAGGGCAGAAAGAGAGGGGGCAGAGAGAGAGACAGAGAGGGAGGGCTAGTCAAAGAGAGATGGGGGGACAGGTAGAGAGATAATGAGGGGCTGATAAAAATATGCCAACCCATGCATGCAGAGAGTGCAGCCTCACCACTGAAGTTGAGCTGCGAGCAGGTGCAGAGTGAGTGGATGATGTTGATGACCAGGCCGTGGGTGGAGGCGCGCAGTGAGAGGGGGCCCGTGGCCACCAGCAGGGTGACCACGTGGAAGAGGTAGGGCAGGTGCGTGGCCACGTCCAGCGAGTTGTGGAAGGAGAGCATGAGCATATAGCGCGCCAGGATGGCAATGTCATCCCACATCAGGTGCTGCACCAGCGTCGGCGTCGGCGACAGGCACGTCTTGTCGATAATCTTGCACATCCGACTGATCACCTGGGAGTTCAGAGGACATTCAGGTCAGAGGTGGAACACACCAGACATCAGCAACCGGCTGATGTCCAACAGATAAACATAATATTTCCATCCTGCGGTGCGCGTTCAGGCTTCAACACAACTGTCAACCATAAAAAAAAAAAAAAAGTGAGCAGACAGATAAATATAACAGCATATAAAAGTGCAGCCTGTGGTATCAATCGCTTGCTTTTTTCGATATCATCCAGCGCATGCTACCTGACGCTAAACATCTGAAACACCTCTATATATAAATGCAGAGCATGTCTCTGGCAGGTCATGCCTCAGGCTGATGCTTTTGTTCTTTCGGCATGCAAGGTGCCAACCTGCACGCCGGGAGCAATTTGGGGTTCAGTGTCTTGCTCAAGGAACCTGCAACTCTCCGGTTGCCGAACGATAGCACTACCTCCTGCGCCACCATCTTCCCCAAGAGCAAATACTGAAGGAAGCTTTGCTAAAACATGCATTAAATTAAAGAAGAAACTATATGGCATGCTTCCCTCTGTAGACAGTAGGTCAGTGAGGACCACACAAAGGAGTTCCTTGTTCCTGACCAGCCACAGGTACCGCCTCCCCCACCCCACGCACACTTCAGTTGGTGCTGCCCCAACCTCCCCGAAACATTTAGAAATAAAGAACACACAGTAACCAAAGTGACTTTCATGCAGACTACCTCCAAACCCCAGTCACATGATTGTTACTCCAGCGTAACCTACAAGCCAAACTGGGCCTGTCTGTAGGGCGGCACAGGGTCAAGGGGGAGCAACAAACCCGAGAACAGGCAACCAATTTCAGCCTGGACTGGTGCGATCTTTGGCCAATGGGTAACCGGCTTTTCCGGAAAGTTCCTCAAAGCCCACGGGCTCACCTTGCTGGACACCAGCTTGACGTTGCCGGAAGCCAGCGCCACCGCTGTATCTGCCATCACCTCGGCCTTGACGGAGCCCAGGCCTCCAGTGGCGCTAGTTTTGATGAAGCTGTCTAGCACCACATCCAGGAGGTCTGTTATCTTTTGGGGGGGGGAGGGGGGGGGGGAGAGGTCACATGCTTTTAGTATACTTTCAATTTTCTCAAAGAAAGCAAAATGCAGGAAGAGTACAGCAGGGACTTTCTGGCAGTTTCATCTCACCTTTTAGGTCTATGTGCAAATACGACATCTGAAACACCTTCACTGTGCACATCTGGACCCCCCCGGGACACACAAGAACTTGCCGACCCTCATTGGTGTTACGATATGAAATTAGAACGGAAATTTCACTTCCCTTTCGACAACTAAGCAAGGGACAAATTAAGCTCAAGGGCACAATAGAGGGGAAAAAAATGTTTCTGCCAGGCTTTCAATCGACATCTACTGTGATAACATGGAGGAGGACCAGATTCTGAACCCACCTGCCCCAAGCTGCCCCATATCTTGGCCTGGATGGAAGGGTACATCTGTTTCTCATTGATGGTCATGGTGATGAGCTTGTCCAAGATGGCCGTCACCCGCTGACGCTTGGCGTCGTCGTTGTGCTTGCAGAAGCGCACCAGGTTCAGCAGCCAGGGTGTCATGTACTCCAGGCACAGGTGCTTCAGCTCGATACCTGCAGGGGGCGCACAGGGTCAGCCATCCCCACCCAGGAAGTCTCAATAAGAGAGCAGAAACGGAGTGAAGAATCACTACATTTCATGTCTACTTCCTCCAGTCCTTTTTAGCGCCATATGAAGTGCACCACATTAGCTACCGAGGTGCTAATTTTAACCATTACACAGAAATGCTTTTGTTTTGTGTCTTATTTAAAACATAGTGTTATATCTGTCTATGAGTGTTTTGGGTTAACTATTTTGAACACCGGGGATTCGATTCATCTGACGACGCGAAGTCAATATGGAAGTTGAAGCAGAAGAGTACAGGGCGAAAGACCTAAGCGGTATACTGACTGGATTTGCTGAAGCCAGAGATGCACTCCTCCAGGAACTCCAGCGTGAGGTGGGGTTCGTTAGCTGCCAACGTCTTGCTGATGGAGACGATGAAGAGCGTGTTGTTGGCGGGAATGCACAGCCCCGACGTCTCCAGCAGCTGGCCCTCGATCTTCAAGTTGAAGGTGCAGGTCAGGGCACAGAGCAGGTTGTAGGCTGCAGACCTGTGACGAGTCACGTCAAGTCCGAGTCAAAGTCAGAGTCAAGTCAAGCGGGCTTTACCATACCATCAATATACAGATACACATATACACAGTGACACAAAACATTGCTCACCGAGGACCATGGTGCGACGGCATCTACAGGGGGAGGTTTTACACAAAACTCAAAGTGCAAAACACAGGCCAGGCCAGGCCAGGCCTGGCTTAAAAGTTGACATCGGCCAGTGGTCTACAGATGGAAACAGCCCCACCCACAGGACCTTAACAGTGTCTTAACGGTGAAACTACATATTCCTGGGGCTAGGTACACTGCAGGTAGACACCTGAAGGGGCAGATTATCTGTATCAGGTTTGTTAAATTAGGGCTGCATCTAAGCTATGCAAGGTGGTAGATCTCCAGGAGCAGGGCTGGTGACCAATGCTCTAAGGCATGAATGTTGATTGCCATGCCGACCCTCAACACTCAAGCAATAAGCTGAGGACATGGAGGTCCAGAAGGTGGCTGACCTCAGGCTTGGGTCGGAGCTGCCCAGATTGAGCAGGGCGATGTTGAGCAGGGTGCCAGGCACGTCCTTGGGCCGGATTTTGGTATGCTGAGGGATAGAGTCCGGCTGCGAGAGCTCCCAGCGCGTCCGGATGTGGATGATCGACTGGACGATGGCCTCGCACTCCTGGTGCATGAACGTGAGCGGCGTGCCCTGGTTGGCAATGGTCAGCGTGAACTGGTTCTCATCCACCAGGCAGATCTCTTCCACCTCGGACGCGTAGTAGATATCGTTGAGGAAGACAGACTGGCCCAGCACCCGGGTGCGTTCCGCCGAGGTCACCTGAACCGCGGTAGAACCCACCTGCGATACAGCAACCAAGAACAAGGAACAGTCAGGCAGGAAACCCAACATCACAAGAGCGTGCCTGTTCGCTTGACAAGAGTCATAAGAAGAAAAGCTGCAGCCTTATCACCATGGTTAAGAGCTGCAAATGTAATGTATTTTCAGACAGCTTTGCCATTCATATTAAGGTTATAACATTGAGATACAGTGCTGAAATAGAGTATTGAAAGCAAAGGGAAATGGAACCCTTCATTACCGAAGTCCAGACTACAACTCTAACCCATTGGTTCAGGGATATATGCAGGGGCGGGGTCACAGGGGCACTGGCCCCTGCCATAAGTTGATTGGCCCATGGACTGCCCTGTCCCCTGTCACTCATTTATTCAAAACATATCATTGGCTAATAAGGATGGCCCCTATATATGAATCATGGTTCTTAATATGTCCCCCCCATCTTAAAAAGAATCCCAAAATCGCCCCCTCACAGGCTAGAATGTCTCCATCAGAGGGCCATTGGTATTGACTGCTGATGTTTAATTCTGTTGATTGTTTCTAGATGTTCCAGTAAACATAAAAATCTTAAACAGTGCGAGGCATATCCAGTGTGGCAAATAAAACTAGCACGCCGCAATCTTGGGCAAAAGTAGTTATAGTAGTACCTGTGCATTCATTGGAAGCTCAGCCTAACTGCAGTTATGCCTAGTTGACGTACCAGTGAAGCAAACTGGACATTGCAAATGGTCATGCTGGCAAAGAGACACTTTGGACAAAAACATCTGCTAAATTTGTAAGTCTTAGTGTAGTCTTAGTCCTCACTCTCACCTTAATGGAGACCTTTGTGTCCTTGTGGGCCAGCTTGAGGGCATTGTGGAACACCTTGAGATCTTCTTCCAAGGCCAGGGTGGCAGCGGGCAGCTTCTGCTGGTCGGGCTCGACGTGCTCGGCCAGTCGCGCCGGCGAGTCGATGAAGAGCAGCTTCTTACTTCCCTTGAGGCCAGTGAGCAGACGCTCGTGGTACTTGGTGTACTCTCGCACCCATGAGTTGCAGTTGTAGACGTAGACGGCAGCCACATTCTCATAGGCGAAGCCCGGGAAGACAACGAACCACTTGGACAGGAAATCGGTCTTGAAGCGATTGCTGGGCCCGACGTGGGTTAGGTCAACCACAATCTCGTACGGTTTGGCATAGTAAGGCTTCAGTGTCAGCAGGACGTGGTAGATGAGCAGGTCGCCATTGATTTGACCAGTCTTGAATCTGGGAGGGGGCCAAGCATCAGAAGAATTCATTCAACCTGCCCCAACCCGACCTATAACTCTCTCGTTGTCCTTTGAGTCCGTTCACCGTCCCCGTTCACTTTGCGTGTGACCAGACGTTACATTTGACTTTCTCGTTGACCGTCATTTTGACAGACGGGGTCGTAAAAATTCAATCAATCTATTACTACCTGTCATTTTAAATTTTCACTTTTAAATAAGATATTTAATAGCATTTTCATTCATTCATTTTCATTGTTAAATAATCAATATAGAGAACAAGCTTATAGATTATGCATTTATAATGTCATATAAGAGAAGATGAACAGAGACGCCGACCGTGTGGTCACTTTTCATGTCAAAACCACATGAAGGAGATTAGTTTTTTTTCCCCCCTCACAGTGACAGCGGAACATACGTAGCTTGCCCTGTAACATTAGCTGCCGCTGACTGATAAAGGTTATCAGTACAGGCACTTTCCCACGGAAATTCAGGAATCGAGTTCCCGGTTCCGAGTCCCTTGACCGGTAACTTTTGTAGCTCCTGGCTACTTTCGTACGCGGCTTTCACACCGCACAGCAGCGTATGCTAAATATGCATGAGAGACGCAAAAAGCTCGTAGGTTAATCATCACACATAATTTCATATGGAACTACACCGTCCCCAGCCCAAACGATGGAGGATGATTTTGTTAGTTATTGAGGGGATCAATCACACAGTCTGAAAACACAGGACAAATCACGTCCCATATTGGTTTAAAATGAGACACGGCATTTCATTAATATTTCATTTACATGACCTACGACATGTTTATAATTCATCACTAAATCTAGTCAACAGATAATGTTTTGTTTGCCACAGACTAAAAAAACAATGTAACGCTATTTCGCTGGCAAGCATCACTCCCAGTAACAGCAATATCAGACAAAAGTGTGACGCCTATCGAACAAATTTTCTGGTGTAGAAATACGGAGATGCAAGCAAAATGGTATTCATGAATGCATGAAATTCATTTAATTAAGAAATTAAATCCATTAATGTCATAACTGAGCTACAAAAATATCTGCTCAATTTTTGCTCCACAACGTCTATCTCTTTCCCCAGCTCTTCTGCATAACTTCCAAGATAGTACCGGCGCTTATAGTCAATTAATCAAATGTATCAGAATAAGACAGAGGTCATGCATGAGAGATCAAAAACAAACCTAGACAATAGCTAATTAATCCGCACATTCGCCACTGGACAGGGGTACGAAAGTTACGGTACATCACTCTCAGTGTTCTAATCTGTCAAAAAGACGCACAGCTTTCAATTTTCTATGTCAACGACGGAAAATATTCTGTTAACACGACCTCTGCGTGTGACAGACGTATGTGTGGCAGGAATTGAAGCACCCCCAAATAAAACAAGCGCAAGGGTTGCGGGGGGGGAAACAGGAAGTCTGTTGACCACGCCTGACGACTCAAGCGGCAGTGTCTTGCCATCCGCGTGGCTCATACCCCACTTACCTTCAGAGCGCACCGAGCAGAGCACAGCTGTCACACGCCAGCATCCAGGCAGCGATACCTCCCAGCCCGCCTGACTTGACCGCGACCAGACCGGCCAGAGAAACCGCATTCCCAAGTCACCCTGCAGGTGAGTGACCCTTTGCGAAACTCCCAGACATGAAGGTCCCTCAGCGACCTCTGAAGGACCAACACTGGTGTACTAACAAGAGCACAGATGCTGCAACATTTCATTTCACTGTCTGATTTTGTTACTATTTGAAATTACTTTTTTATTCTAATGGAATTTAAACACACGACAACTAATTATTTGTTCAGATATGAAAGTTTGGAGCCTCTTGATTTTACTCTATTGATAGAAATTATATTTTGACCTATAACGCTTTAGAATTTTTTTATTTTCCCAACCAGCTTACAAATGCGATTATGAACTACACTACCCTGATTAGACCTGAGACATTTCACAGTTAAGTCACTACCCAGTTCATCTCTCGCGTCAGTGCATGCAACCGTTCAAACCACATGAGGTTTTAAGTTTAATTCAAGCACGCTACTGGCAACTCAGTGAACCAGACACTCAGATGCAAATGACATCAAGAGGCTAGCAAGCTTTAATCCCAACACGAAGTCCCTCTTGTTCAGGAAATCTTTGTGGAGAAATGACACTGTAAAGATCGCATGTCATATTTACTGGTGTAGGTGTTATAAATCGCACGTTCGACAAACTTATGGTACTGATGCGACATCCCTCCCCCCACATGAATGCAGATGAGCTCATGCGAGGGACATTTTTAGTCCTAGTGCACTTCCTCTATGCCTGGTGATCTTTTAATGATGATCATTTGCATGCAGAAAAAGACCATCTTTCTCCTTTTCTTCATAGCAGATCAATGGGCACGTCAAAGTTCTACCTTGCAGTCGGCTTCATAGTGATGATGGCTGCGCCATTGGATTTCACAGGGGATACAGGGCCTAAAGCCGCCAAAACCACCGCCACCACCACAACCAAAAACGAGCAAAATATCAATGAAGTAACTTCAAAATCCACCGATCGGAATAGTACATCCTACACTGACACTTCAATGCTTTGCACCAACAACTCACCTCTCACCAAATCAGATAAATTCACAGTTTCTCCAAACACGCCTGAAAGTCCTATCCTGAAGATGTTGGCTGAGAAGGCTGCACTGATGGGGGGGGGTGCGGTTTTATTTGGCCTGCTGATCTCCAACATTGTGCTGGCCTGCTGCATCTACAGCCTTAGGCGCCGCATGTCCTACTGGGCTATGACCAGAATCGGGAACCTAACGGACGTGACGGAGGACCGGTATGTCGCCGGGGATGCCGGGTTGCCGGCAGATCAGGCAGTGGAGCTGTCTACGATCTACACCATGCCGGACAAAACTGTGCAGGAAGGGAACGCCAAAGAGGCTCATAAAGCAGAGGGCGCCACCACCAGCGAGGCAGATCCCGCTAACGGGGATGCCCAGAGTCCTGAGCAGGCTGAGGCCTTGCCTCCAGAACCCCCCGCTGATGTAGCAGAGCCCGCTGATGATGTAACAGATGTTCTCCTGGTCGTGTAGGACCTGTGGGATACACCAACGGCCTGACACCATCTAGTGAAGTACAGCAAGTATCCTGCATTCAAGACACCTGCTTTTGTGTGCGCCCCCTGTAGCTGAAACTAGACAAAAGATAAAAGGGGAAGGACACTTATCCCCACATCCGGTAATCTGCCTGCTGCGAAAAGCTTAAGCTGTTACTCATTATTCATACAAGAGCAGTTTTCCCCAATCCAGTCCTCAGGGACCCCATAGTTGGTCCATGTTTTTGCTCCCTTAGAGTTCCCCAGCAGACAGTTCACATTTCCCTACTGGGACCTGGGAAGGAGCAAAAACATGGACTTTTAGTAATTAGTCTTTGGGTCCCCGAAGACTAGATTGGGAAGCACTGAAGTACAGATGTGTACTGTAAATGCAAAGTTATATAGAACTGGATTTCATAACATGGTGGGTTACTTTTGATTTATATTTCATTTATATGTATATAAGTTGTGCTTCTGCTGAGCTCTTATTTCATTGCTTTTATTTAAAGAATGGTACGAGAACTGTACTTTTTGCAAAGAATGTATTGGTGTGCAACGAACAAACAGTAAATCGTCTCTAATGAGAGACTAAGACTTATTAGATTAAGGCTGGATTAACAGATTTGCCGGCATGCTTACGGTACGATGTTCTCGTTTTAACCCCTTGTTATCTGCCAAGACTTGCCGAATTAAAATTAATAAACAATCTTGTTTGGAACGAAAATCCAGCAAATGCTGCCGCCTCTTGCTTATGTTCCGGCTGGAAATGAGCGATACGTAGAACAGCCGTCGAGAGCCCCCTCAAGCCCCCGTGGTTCCTTGTGGGGGCCAACGGAATGCTCCTGTGCCTTTCTCTAAATAACCTTTTAAATATATAAGCCTCAGTAGCCCATGTCTACACAGGAACCTCTTCACATTCGTAGAGTTTGGGGCGGAAGACCCCCGCGAATGTGAAAATTTGCAAATAATACTTGACCCGTAACCTCAAGCCATAACAGTCTGCTGGCTTGACTGATAACATAAAAAGCCCTATTACCAATTGCTAAAATAGTACTGTACACTAAGTCAAATTGCTTTGTATTTTATATAATATACAAAACATCTACATTATGGGCCTGTATCTACAAAGTTACTACTGTACGCACTGGGAGCACTAGATTTTGGACTCATTAAAAATGCAAATTTCACAGCATGGAGAAGTTTCCACAACAAAAAAAGACAATTAAAATGTGAGTGAGGCTGACTGCTGAGACAAAGATAAATGGCATAAAATAAAAGCTTTTAGATATAGTATCCATGCACAATAACAAATGTTATGATTACTAATATTTATATATTGTGATTTAATGTGATCCAAATCATTTTCTGTATTGTTTTTCGCTTATGTGTCTTCTGTGAGTTTCTGTCATCTTTCAGCAAGCTCCAAAAATATTCCTGTTCAATTGCTCAAGGTCAACTCACGAATAACTGAAACCACGGATGTCGGACGCACGAATGTGTCTGAGTTATTGTAAATCCAAAAGTGGCACCAAGTGGAGAGTTGCACGCATTCGGGGGTGGGATTAATCCTGTCAAGTGCCCACAACAGACAAGACGACAAGTCATAAACTCCCCATCATTACGTAAAAGCAAAACTTTCATTCCTTTTTATTTTGATCGCTCCAGGAGCCATCGGAAGCATTTACTGCGATGGCCCCCGGGGGGGGGGGGGGGGGGGGGGGGGGGGGGGGGGGGGGGGGGGGGGGGGGGGGGGGGGGGGGGGGGGGG
>JAODKC010000101.1:1565134-1575314 GCA_026777985.1 Mormyrops attenuatus | reverse complement strand
GAAAGTATTTTGCCCCAGAGCATTCTGGGAGCAGCGGAGGCTCTCTTTAGCTGTGATCACCTTATCGTAGGCGCTATTTTTTTACACATCAGCCAAGAACTTTTCCTCAAATTCACGACAGCCCAATACAATCAATCAGTGTGACCAATGGTGAACAATCCCTCCTACAAGCCCAGCCAGCCATGAGAGGCCAACAGAGAGCCGCCCACACTCCCAAAGCAGGTAGCCGTTTCATCACTCCCATAAAGCAGGCCAGGTGGAAAATACGGGCACAGTAAATCTGAGGCGGCATGAGTCTGTAGGAGGTGAGAGGGGCTGAACGAGGGAGCGCAAAATAAACCTACAGAAGAAGAGCACTCCCTGTAAATAGGGACTGAACACTGTTTAAACCAGAGACGGAAATTTCAGAGCCAGAAAGTACAAATACAGGCCAAGGTTTTGTTTCAACCAACCAGTTGAGTTTAACGAGTCAGAGTCACAGAGTAATCAGCCGGTTGGTTGAAACTATACACGCCCAGCACAGAGTCTCGACATGCCGGCCACGTATTCTGTGATCATTCCTTCCTGATCGCTCCAGAGGGCCTCTGTCTAACCCTGTCCTGGCCCGACTGCATGGCCCGGCATCATCCGGCATATCTGCGTGCTGTTTACACCATCCGGGGCCATCACTGCTAGCCGGCACCCACTGACATTTTATAGTTCCAAGACTCCTCAATTTGCACAATTGAAAATGGGAACTAGTCCTTAGACTCCACATGAAGGCGGGGGGCGCTAAGAGATTTGGTAGGTTACCTTCGGTAAAACCTCATGTCATTTCCATCTTCAAGCGGTGCGGCTCACATATGGAATGAAATGGTGCTTGATCTGCCGTCTGCATATGTATGAGTATAGACTGACTGGCATGCTTCTTTGCAAATATCCCATCATGCTCTCCTTTGACAGATACACTTATACACAGTTGTGACTGACGCCTGGGGTCCGAGCACAGGGCCAGCTATTTATCTGCTGCCCCTGGCCCATTTCGGGGGCTGTTAAGGGCCTTTCTTAAGGCCCCAATGTACATGTGACTATTCTGCTGAAACCCAAACCGCTGACCTTCCAATCACTGGCACAGGGGTCTAAGCGGCCGAGCCGCACATCCACAAGGGTAAGTTCCAAGAGAAATGCAAGTGCAGAAGCAGAGGAAGCTGAGGTTCGTCAGGTCTTGATTTTGGTCAAAAGTGAAACAGTCGCCCCCCCTATCTCTGTCTTACCTTCCTCAATCACAGGTGGCTGAAACATTGGGACTCACCTGCTGCTGTGTGACTGGCACCCATGCAGACAGTATAAGTAAGTGAGAGGGTACGAACAGACGGATAAAGTGTTCCCAAGACTCCTATGGTGGTCCGGTAAAACAAATAATTTTAATAAAAGCAAAGATAAAAGAGCTTAATTATAAATTATCTGCTCATATTATGCAGTCTATAATAAGCCATTGGGCAAGAGGGGAAATCCTCAAATTCAATACCCAAAAAAAAAAAGAAAAACAGGCAGCCTGACTATTACACAGCTGTTTGTCCTGCGATCCCAAGCAGCGTGTCTGGAGAGGTGGGGATCAATACCCCACATCAAAGGCAAGACAGGGGGCCGCAATTTGCACAAGGAGGCCCTGATCCTAATCCGTCACGCAGATACAGCAGGACGTTCCCTGGAATGCCGACACCTTTCTCGGAGTCCCCTGCTTGTGACTGGGTGGGGGGGTATTAATGATCCCTCTCTGTCTCTCAGACCCCAGTGTCTTTGTGTGTATTTTACAAACTACAAAAGCGTCATGGGAGTGCGACTAGGTGTGTGTGTGTGTGTGTGTGTGTGTGTGTGTGTGTGTGTGGGTGTGTGTGTGTGAGAGCGAGAGATCTGCGTTGAGTGCGCAGATCGATATCATAAAAGATTGGACCCAGCCGCCCCCCCCCCCCACCCTCACCCCTACCCTCCACAGCAGCAGAAAAGGCCGTCCCTATGCTGCGTCCCTCCATCAGTCTCTCTCTCACTCCCTCGCTCGCCCGCTCCACACCAACCCACAGAAACGCTCTCAGAGGAGCATTAAGGAGCCTGCGGAGCACGCAGAAGCCGGCTTCGGCGGGGGAGACGCAGAGCGGCCATGACAGGGGGCCAGCGGCAGCCAGGCAAGGGGTGAGAGAGAGAGAGAGAGAGAGGGAGAGACGCAACCCGTGAGAGAGACCCCGCTTCCCCCCTCCTCCTCCTGTCACCCCCAAACACTACCGGAGGAAACAGGAGACCCCATGCCAGGAAACTGAGGGGAACCCAGTGCCAAGGAAGGAATACTGAGGGAAAGAAAGAAAGAAGGAACGCGAGAAAGAGGAAGAGAGGAAAAAAAAAAAGAACACACTGATTGTTCACTCTGCAAAGATCCACTATTGCTGCTCCAGAAAGCAAAAGAGAGCGAGCGAGTGAGCGAGAGAGGGAAGGAGAGGGGGAGAGAGAGCGAGCGAGAGGAAGGGGAGAGCGATGACTGCACAGCCATGAAGATTATAAGGTGAGTTATTTACAACATGGATGGAAAGACACACAGGCACACCCAGCTCAACAAACGCTCCCATTCAGAGTGCCGGCGTGGTCGAATCCCTGGCACGGCACGGCAGCGCGGAACACTGCACCAGGGGCGAATCCCTCTCCGCAGCGGAAAACCGCAAGGTTCCCCCTACTCCCAGGCCCCCACCCCTCGCCCCGGCTCCGCCGTCCGTCATGAATTCTTCCGTTCATTCGGCCCATTTCATCCCTGCATTTGGCCAGCGGGAGCCTCGATGGCTGTTTTGATGGAGGGGGGACAAACATGCCGGACGCAGATCACCCGAGTCCCGCTGCCTCGCTAAAGGGGGACAGGCTCAAAAAAAATATATATGTATATGTAAAAATCCCGTAATCATGTCACGTAGCTAATGACGCTACCGCGAAATGACATAGGGTAACAGATGTATGACGGGGGGGAGGTGGAGCAGAGTTCCGAACGAGGAAAGTTATCGCTGTGATCTGCATGCTCTTTGCATGACTGACTGAGAGACACCATGTTGCCAGCTGGTTGCCCCCGACGGGGGGGGATGGTGTCGGTGCCCCACCCCCCCCCCCCCCCCGATTCCAGGTGCCCGTCTGTGAGCTTGCGAGAGAGAGCAGGAGCAGCATTTGACGGAGGGGGAGGGTGAATGCAGTAATGCAGCGCAGCCTTGCTAGCATGGCCTCACAGCAGCCCGCATGCTTTGCTGGGTGATAGGCGGCACTCGCTGTGGGATGGGAGCTGGGGTGCTGCAGACCACCACGTGGACTCGGAAAGGAACTGCAAGAGGAACCGTCGGCAGTCATCCCAAACCATCCTAGGCAGAAGAGAGCACCTGTACCACACAGCTCTTCCCTGCTGCCTGTGGACCTGCCACCTCTAATACCGTAGACATTTGAGAAAATTCAGGGTTAAATCTCAACATTAGTTGCCACAATGGGGCGCCAACAGCAACATTCAAAACTGTGTGTTTCAACATGTTGAACTTAACATAGCTATTGATCTAGGGGGTGGGGTCATGTATACCATTTAAGAACTCTAGTTTAGCCTTCTTTGGCAGTATCAAGTTGGAAGAGTACTAGCCAAGTTGAGTTCCACTGAGAGTAGACCGTGTTCTCTAGACCACCTGACTGCCCCTAGACCCATTTTTGTTCAACAGGAGAGCCCCGACGATGTCCCCGTTCGCCTGGACGACCGGCATCCTGCTGATGCTGCTCCTAGATGTCCCTGTGCTGGCCGTGTGCCCGTCCATGTGCTCCTGCTCGCGAGGCCACCGGACTGTGGACTGCTCCGGCCGCGGGCTGACCCACCTGCCCGACGGGCTTCAGCACAACATCCGCGAGCTCAACCTGTCCCACAACCGGCTCCACGACCTAGACGGACGGCTAAGCCACTTCGCACACCTGCGCGTCCTGGACATCTCGCACAACCAGCTGGCGCGGCTGCCAGGCGCCCTACCGCGTGCCCTCTGGGACATCCGTGCGGCAGGGAACAGTCTACGGCAGCTGCACAAGAACGACACGGCCTACCACTGGAACCTGCGGGCACTGGACCTGTCGGCAAATGAGCTGGAGAGGGTGGTCTTCATCAACAACACGTTGGCCAGCCTGAGCTCGCTCAACCTGAGCCACAACAAGTTCTGGACAGTGCCCACCAACATGCCCTACAACTTGGAGATGGTGGACCTGTCACACAACTATCTGGTGCAGATCCTGCCCGGCTCACTGGACCGCCTGCCCCGGCTGGCCCGTTTCTACCTACACGGGAACCGCTTCTCGGCCGTAGGCGAGCAGGTCTTTGCCCAGTTGGCTGGCCTACAACTCATCACACTCTACGACAACCCCTGGGCCTGCGAGGATGAGGAGAACATGACCGACTTCCAGACCTGGATGGAGCAGACCTCCGCCCGGGTGCTGGGCTGCCCCTGCTCCACCCGGCACATCTGCGGCGAGGCACACCTGGCCAGTACGGGCCACGGCTGGCATTTCGCCTCATACACGGAGCCCCCGCAGAGCGCCGATGCCCGCGATGCCAGCCGACCGCCCATGCAAGCAATCACGTCGGGGCACCTGTCCAAATCGGCGCCACTTGACTCTGCCCCAGATTGGAGCAGTGTGGATCGCGGAATTCCCGCAGACCGAGAAGATGCCGGCACCCCTGTGCTCCCGACGGCCACCCCCCGCCCCATCTCCACGCAGACAAGCACAACGGTCCGTACTCGCAACACCAAGAAGACCAGGCCCAACGACGTGCGCAGCACAGGTCAGGTCCTCAGCGCACTGGAGCCACATACCGTCACCGCCAGCATCCTCCTCACAGCCACCATCCTCAGCGCCTTCTGAACCCTTGCCGGAAATTGCCAGAACTTCCAGACACTAAATGGCATATAAAATAGTAGTACCTACTTCTTAAATTGAGTTTTTATTTTAAAATACTGTACGACTGTTACTGCCTCTGATACTGTATGCATCTGTAACCGCTTCCAACACACCGACCGCCTTCCGCAGAGTGTAGTCCATGTACGCGATGGCTATATTGTGCAGACACATCAATATAAATAACCTATATTACGTGTAAAGCAACACTAATAGCAGTCCTGTGTGCAAAGGGAATGCTCCTCCCTCAGAACTATGCTTGTCCACTGAAGGATACTGCAGCATTTTACGGTTTATATAATATACAGTTAAAAAAAAAAAAAAAAAAAAAAAAACACTCCTGCATTGTGTACTTTCCATTGTGCATGATCCGGAGACATATCTCTTGGTTCTGTGGCATGAAAACATGTGCTAGACCCCACCCCCGTGTAGGTGGGCTGTGCCAATAGGTGCTAATAATGAGGTTACAGGGGAATGGTCCATAGGACCACAGGGGTGGGGGAGGAAAGCACAACCAGAGAAGTGCTTCCGTAAAGCTAAACGCTATTATTGCGGCTAATTAAAAATGTGTTACAAAGGCACACTGCGCTGAATACAACATCAACAAGCGGGCCGATAAAAGCAAGATAATTGTCCGATGTCTATAGCACTGTATGCCCCACCCCCCGTCTAATACTGCATGCTGACCTAGTCTTTAAAGGCCTCGCTGCCCTTCGCCAAGCGATCGATCGCTGGCCCTTAAGGGGCCCAGCCGAAAGCCGTCGGACAGGTACAGGAACGACAGGACAAATGTAAACAGGCCCACAGGTACTGTAATTCCTTCCCGATAGGGCAGGCCCCGGCAGCGCGCTCTTCAGCTGGAACTAACAGGCACTGATATACACGCAGACTCCTTGGCCCGGCCACAAACCTCCACACCGCCGTGCTACCCTCAGGCTGTCCTGCACTTCCTTCATGCTGCCACCGGGTGGTGCTATCGACCCACTCAGGAGAGTGCCGTCCAACTCAAGGAAACTGGCCACTAATGGCAGTGGTGTTAATAAGCAGACTATGATTATTAGCCCTGATTCTTTTTTTTAAACTACTTTTTATATTCAAATATATGACTCTGGCTGTAATTCAACATCAGCACTTAATATTTTTCCCCATGCTATAGTCACAAAAGCACATCAAATAGGAGGGCGTGGCTTAACAGTGCAATAACCAAAAAAATACACATTAAGAAATGCCAGCTTTACAGACACACATTCAGCTTTGGCTTGCTGTGAACAAGAAAACAAAAAAAAAAACAAACAAACAAAAATAAATTTGAAACATTAAAAACATTTCAAAATACTACTGCACCCAGGTTATATTGAACTAAGGTTCAATACCAAGCTCAAGGAAACCCACAGAGCAAAATATTACCTAATAAATCCCTCGCATTTTTCTGGAATGATTTACAATGGATGTATAATACAGTCTGTAATACGATGTTTACCCCTTATCAGCTCTCTTTTAAAGCAGATTTATGTATGAACCAGAAAGCCATTAAGGGCTAGCCTTACATCTGTTAGCTTTCTGAGCATAAACTGATCCTCTGTCAGGAAACTCTACACAAATATCTAAGTTACAGTAAGACTGCATTACTTTTAAGTATACTTAACTTGAACAATTAAATTCAAGCTATAAGGGAGGAATGCAAGGATCATCCAAGTCATGGTTCTCAACCAGAGAAAGGTAAACTGCCCCCTCCAGGTTGGGGATGAGTTACTGCCCCAAGTGGAGGAATTCAAGTATCCTGGGGTCTTGTTCAGGAGTGATGGAAGAATGAAGTAGGAGATCAACAGACGGATCAGCGCAGCGTCGGCAGTAATGCAGACACTGTACTGTTCAGTCGTGGTGGAGAGAGAGTTGAGTCAAAAGGCGAAGGTATCGATTTACTGGTAGATCTATGTTCCTACCTATTGTCACAAGATTTGGGTAGTGACCAAAAGAAGGAAGTCACTGACACGAGGGGCAGAAAGTAGTTTCCTCCGCAGGGCGTCTGGGCTCAGCCTAAGAGACAGGGTGAGGAGCCTGGACATTTGGGAGGGGCTCAAAGTCACTACTTCTCCGCATCAAAAGGAGCCAACTAAAGTGGTTTGGGCATCTGTCTAGGATGCCTCCTGGACGCTCTGGGCATGTTCAACTGGGAGGAAATCCAGGACATGCTTGAGAGATTATATCTCTTGGCTGGCCTAGGAGCACCATGCTATCTGCTGGAGGACCTTGAGGACGTACCGATGCAGAGGGAGGTCTGGGAATCCCTGCTAAGACTGCTGCCTTCGTAACCCAGGAAAACCGATGGTAGACAAAGGATAGATGGGTGGATCAAAAAGTTTGTATCAGGAGCCAGACAGGTAGTGGTTGGGAAAGACAGAAGGCAGGACTTCCTGTTTCACAGCAGCGCAGAGAGACGAGGCGCCAAATTTGACAAACCCAGAGTGAAAATCAGCAGAGGAAATGAATGCACGCATAGCGCAAGAGAGAACGACTCACCGTGCGTGAGTACGCGACAGACTGAGTTATTATTGTGTGCAAGAGAGGATGAGTTCCACGTGAAATATGCTGAAAATCTGTGAGAGAAATCGAGAACCAGTCTGACACCAGCAAAAACAAATAAATTAATGCAGAATAAATAATAAAGAACAAATAAATAAAATCAAGTAGTGGAAAAGTGTGCCTACTGTCCCTCTCCACCTCCCTTTTCCCCAGTTGCCCATTCTCACGCTCCCTTTCATTATCCCAACTCTAGAGAATCACTTCAGGAGTTTTGCTGGAAAACTAGCTAATTACCTTAAAGGCAAACAAAACGCAACCAACACCAGCACCAGCACACTTAGGACTGACAAAAGCTTACTAGCATAAGAACTGGCGTCTTAGCTGGCAACAACTGCTGTGAAACCTTTACTAGGAGACAGAACTACATAGTGCACAGCCCGGGTGGCTGGATGGAATAACAGGCAAGCTTATTGGTGCTTATATACCATATATGATCTAAATAAATCTGAAGATGATACCTAAATGTAGTTGCCTATAAAGCATAACTCACAAAATAACAAACTATTGTATATTGCTGCTTTAACATTCTAAATTTAAGTGACCATTACACTAAAGTTATATGATTATTAATACAAAAAAATCCTCTTATAGTATCTCTCTCTCACACACACACACTACAGGCGACAAAGGACAAGCCTCTTCAGAAATGTGGTAGGCATGTGCTCCGTTTATTTCTGATGATGCAGAAACTGATAAAGAGTACAGTCAGACCTCGGACATTCGCGAGGTTCGGTTCCAGAACCCGTCGCGAATGAGGAGGATTTGCGGATGTCTGCTCACTAAAAATGGTAACGTGCTTAGTTCTATAGTTTAAACCCTAAATATTACCCCAGTCATGCTCCCAAAACACTTCAATTTCATTTAAAAGTTAGCTTAATACATTTCCTTAAAAAAATGTTTGATGTGAAAGTGTACAGTGTCGGTAATTACTAAACAAATTACCTGGTAGAACGGAAAACAAAACCTGTAACTTACACCCACTTTCAACATCTCTCCCGTGGAACTCATTGTTTCCTCACACAGAAAAATGACTCTCTCTCTCTCGCACACTTCCAATATCTCTTACGTACATTTGTCTGCTCGTGCGCGGCAGGTCCTTCTCTCTCACGCAGTGTGTACATTCGTTTCATCTCGCAATTTTTGCTCAGCTTTTGTCCAGTTATTTAGCGCCTCATGCACGGAGGCAGGGATGACAAGCAAAAAAAAAGGCAGTTGCAGTGGACGACACAATTGTAATAAAAT
This sequence comes from Mormyrops attenuatus, assembly GCA_026777985.1. NCBI lineage: Eukaryota > Metazoa > Chordata > Actinopteri > Osteoglossiformes > Mormyridae > Mormyrops > Mormyrops attenuatus. The sequence goes on along the minus strand of JAODKC010000101.1, from coordinate 1,566,566 downwards.
CCATTACCCCCCCCCCCCCCCCAACCCCAATCGGATCAGCTGAGACAGGATGACACCCTGAAATGAGGCTTTTTCCTGTTTGCTACAATGTTGATTTGCAATATGATTATCGCAAAGGGCCAGGACTATTACCGTGACAACCATGACAACCATGACCAGACCTCAAGCCAGGGTCAGAACTCAAGATAGGACCAAGGCAAGACATCAACAAAGAGCGGCAGTGCAACCAGCTGGTGGGAATCCGTAAGGTTACTGTATTAAATAGAGAACGGAAATCAGGGGAAATCTATATTGGGGCCAGACTGTTAGTGGCTGGGGAGGGCAAGGCGGCAGGAATTCCTGATCCACCAACGCAGGGAGGCAGGGATCACGAGCGCATTATAAAGGCTGTGCTTGTGCATTCTCGACTCATCTGGGACTGAACGGAGGGACTCTGTCATTCTCATCATTCTCATCCACCACGCGCAATAGGTGACTGATATCAGTCATTCTGCTTTGCTTTTGGGGGGGGGAGCTATCATTCAGTACTGCTAATCAGGTAAAACAAAATGTATATCCTTAAGCAGAGGCTCTCAGACTTGAAAAGAAAATGACGCATGACAAATTTTTCCCAATTGCGGGGAAGTGGTGAACGGCAACAAAGGAAATTGTCGTTTTGAGTATTCTGAAAATCTTCTCGCGACCCCTCCAAATTATTGTGTGCAGCCCACGGTTTTAAACCCACTGTCCGAAAGTGAAGTACAGACAGCTTAGAAGTCGCAGCCCAGCAAAGGCGAGCGCTCAGGGCGGAGGGCCACCTGGGCGCCTGAGGGACACGCCCAAGTAGCTTTTGCCACAGAAAGAGCTGTAATATATATCCCCACCCACAACAGGCTGAGCAGACACAGGATTACACCCCGAAAAGGAGCCTTTCTGCTGCTGGTTGCCATGCCGATTTGCACTATGGATGCGTCAAAGGACCAGGCCCAGCCCCCAGGAAAGGAAACAGGAAATGGCACGTCAAATAGCGCGCCCAAGGTGGCAGGACTCCTGCTGCTGACCCTGGGACCGGCCGTGATGCTACAGCACCTCCTGGCGTCTTTCTGAGCCCGGGACGGCGGCCAGCAGCCGCGGCGAACAGCCACACTGTTTTGATTTGCTTGTTTTTCCCCTAACTTGTCTTGTTCTTATTTTAAACTTCCTCCTGTACGCATCATAAGATGAAAAAAAACCTGCTTTTATATACCTGCTGCATGCAAAGACGCATCCAAAGGAAACTGCTTGCATCATCTTAGTGCTCTCTCCTGCCCCCCCACAAACAGGGGTGGGGCCTCTCAGCCATGTCTAACCGCACAGGTGCTGTCGCACGCCAATCTGTGTTTGCAACCAATCCGGTTGCTGGGTGCGAGTGATGGTGGAAAGTTTTTAATATGACTGGGAGGGGGGGGGGGGG
>JAODKC010000101.1:1540191-1554956 GCA_026777985.1 Mormyrops attenuatus | reverse complement strand
GGTGGGTGGCGGGCGGGGGGGGCCGGCCCCCCGCCCCCCCCCGGGGGGGGGCCCGCCGCGGGCCCGCCCCCGGCGGCGCGGCCGGGGCGGCCCGACACGGGGACGGAGAAATGGCCGACCGACCTGGTTGGGTCAACCTCAAAACTGATCTGCTGCGACTCCTGTGTGTTGATGACTCCTCTGAGCAGGGGCTCCAGCAGCTTCTGCAGATAGGTGGCGCCGTAAACCTGGACCACGAGGGAGCCGTCATTCAGCGGACCAATTTGCAATAAACCCACGTTAACACTCAACAATTAACCCTCAAGTCTAAATGAGAGCTTTGCCACCCTGAGCTGACCAACCAATTTTATAGTTCTTGAATAGTGTAACATCCCAGCCTTCCCCCGAATACAGCAGTATCAAAGACTAACAGGCTACCACACCACAAAACGGCTGCCAATACTGTCACTGCACAATTTCAAGTAGCCTTTGAAGTTCAAAGCCAACAAACCTTAAAGCCTGGGATGATATTATGGACACTGAAGAAGCTTTCTACTTCCTAATTTCAATATGTTTACATTTATATTTCATTTTTTCCATAGTGACTTTAGGGACGAATTAATGTGTACAATGTGTAGAATTAGAACCCATGACCTTGACCCATGACCAATGCTCTAACTGTTGAACTACAGGAACTATTTGTGCCATTTAAAATCTTTTATTTACAGCTGTACACTTTAACGGTGGTCAGGGAGTTGCAGACTGTGCGTACCTTAAAGCAGAAGGTCATTATTTTACTGGCTAGGCTGTTTCCACGGAAAAGCGTCTGCATGGAGTCGGCCAGCTCAACCTCCTTGGAGAACATGTTCCAAAGAAGCTGGTAAAGCAGGTGCCGGGAGTCAAACAGCGTCACCAGCACGCGGGCCAGCTCGTCCTGAGTTGGGGGGTGGGGGGGGGAGTGTCATGAACACACTGACTCCAGTGACGATACCCACGGCAACATCCACAAACCAGGTCAGAGAGCCAGGACAGGAGGACGCACCCATTGCGAGCAGGGCACTACGTTGGCCAGCGCCATGGCGATGGGGAGCTCTCCCTGGTCACCCATCATGGTGACCAGCTCCACCAGCCTCTCGAAGCGGTCGGCCAGCACGGTCTCGGCCAGAGTGTCAAACTCCGTGCCCTGCTGCAGGATCTTGGTCAGCACCTCCATGAAGGTAGCACGGGTCTGCAGATCCTTGTGGTAGCCCAGGCCTGAACAGGTAGAAGAAGAGCACATCAAGACACTTCCTCAAAAATCACACGCTGCTTAAGGACTACGCCTGTAGAAGTGTCATGCACAACCACAGTGGTGGGTACCACCCTGTCCGTCCGTCCCTCAGTCAATCAGTCGTACTGCTTGCTCTATACAGGGTCATGAGATCCTGATACTATCCCAAAAGTTATGGGCGCAAAGCATGGAATTACCCAGGATGGGGTGCCACACAGACACAATCACACACATTCAGACCTACGGAGAATCAGACTGCCCCATTACTTAAACTAATAAAATTACGACTTATTTACGGCTTATTTTTCCATGTGCTATCAGGCTTGAAAGAGGTTGAAAGAGGTTACGACTGTATTTTCCACCAGCTTCTTCATAAATTGACATGTGGCTACAACAGAATATTCCGGAACAGCTGCAGGCAGACTCACCAATGGAATGCATGAGGCCACTGTCAACATTGGCGTTGAGCAGGTTGGACATGGCCAGCACGGTGCAGTGGCGCAGTGACGCCAGGCGGCGGGACATGCCCCGCTTACGTCCACCCACCGGCTGCCCATCGTCCTCCACCTCGCTGCAGTCATTCAGCAGGTTCATGAACAGGGTGAAGTACCTAAGGGGGACAGCAGGGGATGTAGCGGTTAAACTGATCACTTTGATGAAAAGGCTGTACATCTGAATCCCAAAAGAGGTCACTCCAGTGAAACACATCTGACTATAAAAGTTAATTTAAGAATGCAGCATCAGAAACCGGTAGTTGGTACATTCAGCATACTGTCAAAATAGAGCTAAACCACAGCACAGTACGCAATAACACCTTAACGCTCAAGCCTACATTAAGTTTTTAAGCATGTTGCATGGGGGTGCACAATGTACCATCTGTCACATGTTTCTGGGTGGCAGGGTGGCAGTAACAACCACAAAAAACACACACCAAAAGGAAAATCGAGAATTAGAAAGAAAGAACATGTGGTATGGTCACAAGAACTTACACACCTTTAAAAATTAGTTTGTTTAACGCACGGTGTGGGAACGTCCTTAAATGGCAGGGCGGAGATGTGATGAACAGGTCACCTCAAAAACATAGCGAGCAAATGTGAAGTCACAGAAGCGTTACCCTAAGTTAAAAAAAAAGCTGCAAAAAGGTGACAAAAGCTGAACGGAAGCATAAAACCAGGGCTTCAGTAACTGCACGGCATTGACAGTTGTATGCAAATTTTGGCAAAGAGGGTGCAACTGGTTTAAGGAGTGACAGTTTAGCCAAGCTTTTTTTATCGGCTTGTTGATTGCTTAGTTATAAGTTATTCGATATTCAATCACCCAGATGGAGAAAAATTTCCCAGGTCACCCTCTCAGATTCCCCTGAAAAAGTCAAACTTACGGAGAAATCCCAAGTTTTAGGTCTGAATTATTGAATTAGGTCTGAATATTTTGCCAAATGAGCCTTTCAGTCCAACTAGCCATATTTGCAGCCCCTTTCATATGGCATGTACACCTTTGTGACATTTGTCTGCACAATTCAGAAAAGCATGTTATGTACTTTTCCTCCTACAAGGCTCTGAAAGTGTCTGAAACGTTATAAAACGCTTCTCACTCAGACAGGAAGCTCCACAAAGCACTCAAGGGTGTTCTTTTTCTTGTCTTGACATATTTGGGAGTTAAGATCAGTCACCAGACCGTGAAGGTGTGAAACCAAAAATGAACGTCCAGGTGCTTCCGCTTCATTGTTCTAGGCCAGTATATACAGTGTCTACTAAATGACTGTGTGTGTGTGTTATATTTTTATTTATATATATATATATATATATATATAGAGAGAGAGAGAGAGAGCGAGAGAGATCTATCGACTTATGTCCAAGTTTCGTCCCGGAAATGAAGATGTCTCTCAATTATTATAGGAGACAGGTTAAATATATTGTGTGACATAAGACGCAATATTATACACTTTGAGCTATCAGTTTGTTTTGGTTCTTGCCACGTCGCACACATCGTGAACTACGTCTGCTAAAGTCCACCACTTTTACTTCAGATGACTCTTGATAAGTTTTGAGGCTCTTATGGGACATATACAGAATAGGAGATTACTGGATAAGCCGTAAGTCGGCGTATGTGTGTGTGTGTGTGTAGAATATATTTGCACAACTATGACGACTGCTACAGAGATCACACCAAAGACTCCACACCGCCACCTGGTGGCATGCATGAGAAAGCCATCCGAGCAGAAGGTGCTTACTTCAGGAAGAGCTGAGACTTGGCCTCCATGAGCTCCACGCCATCCCCCTCCTCCGGCTGCAGAGGCAGTCCTGCTAGAAGGGAGACGACGGCCTCCATGCTCGCCTGGTCCAGGTCCCTGTAGGAGATGAGCCCTGGGTTTTACCTTGCTGTTTAACATCACTATTGAGGGCAGTTTCAGTATTGCTGCTAGTTTCAGGGCGTGACAGAAGACAGTAAAAGTACAATACTGTGCGAAAGTTTTAGGCTGCCAAAGAAAATCATGTTTAAATGATTTCCAGTGTTGTTGTGAAATTATGATGATATGCCCAAAGCGTGCCAGCTTAGCCATTAATCATTTAAAAGAAGCAAATCAGAATCTTGTGTCTTAAAGTAACCAATGCCTGGACATTTCACCCAAACCCAGACTTGGTTTAAACACAGCATGTGAGAACAGGCATAAGGAAGGCCTTTGACAATGTGATGAAGAGGTGGATTGTGGGTACCTCGTCAGGCACTTGACATCGTCGTCGGCTGCTTGGTTGGATGTTCCCATCACCCAGTCCGTCAGGTACTCCACCATCTTATTCCTGGAGGAACACCAAGACCGTCAGATGTGTACTTTGAAGTACGCCAGCCAGGGCCACTAAAGGTGCTGGATATGTCCATGGCTGCAAGAATCACCATAGTTTTTTATGCTTTTTTTAAAATCGGTAACTAGGCCATCTGACAGGACAAAAAAACGCCACGTCACCTGAACTTCATCTCCTGGCAGAAGGAGAGATCGTCCCTACGCTCCATCATCACTTCCACCAGCTGGCAAAGCTTCGTCTTGATCTGGATGGCGTGGACCATGTTGCCAAGAATACGCACATACCTAGGGGGTGTTGATGGGGGAGGTGAGACATCTGCTTTGCCTTAAACTTTCAACAACTGTTTAACTGTTCTTCCCATTTCATGAAAGAAACATAGAAACATTTAATAAACGTAAATATCCATGTAATGCTTTAAACTGTGTTTTAACTTAGAGTCTGATGAAAGTCGGAATGGATGAAGTGATTGAATCCATTCATTTAGCCAGTGCAGATACATAAGGAATGCTTTTAATCATTATTTGTGTAGGCCTTGGTTAGTCCTCAGCACCTGACCAAGTTGAGCATCATGGTCTCGATGCTGGCCTGGCCCAGGTGCTCAGAGCTGCCCTCTGTGTGGTTGTCCAGTAGGTTCTTCATGATGGCGATGGTCTGTTCCACGAACTGGGTGTTGGTGTCGTTGATGGGAACCTGCGGTGAAATTTGAGTTTTTTTTTTCCCCTGCTGGTTTCGTTTGAATAACGAAAAGCCACAAAAATCAGCAGGCCGACGTTATAAGCTACCGATTTAAATATGTGACATCGCGACTTACTCTCCAAGTGCAAAAACTGGCAGCGCTTTTTGACAGCTTTACATTTTCTCATAAATCACACTTCTTCTAAAGGCTTATTTATATTTTGGTGTAGGGTAGCCATGCACCCGACGGCATAGCTGCAAGTCTGTAGTGGGCTTAGAGAATGTCACGATATTGCAGCCCAAACCATCACTGATCCACCACAGTTTCTAGGGAAGTACGCGTCAGGCACAACGTAGGGTAAGCAGCTGGCAGCATAGATTCTACGCAGAGGTATGAATCAGCCTAAAGAGCATGAATGAGATTATGCAAAATGCAAAGCCGCACGCATTGGAAGGCGTCGGACGGCAAGCCGGAGGGGCCACCCACCGGACCCTGGGTGTCAAAGAAGCGGCTGATGCTGTTCTTGAGCTTGTTGAAGAGCATCGGGTAAAGCGCAGGGCTCAGCTCCAGACCCACCAGGTCCTTGATGTTGGTGCGGATCTGCAGGCCCACCTTCTCGTGATTGCACACCATCAGTGACAGTAGGCGGTCCAGGAACTTGCTGAGGGGCGTGTCCACGTTGCCCTCGCTGGACCCCATAGAGATCATAGAGCCCTTGCGCTCGGCCAGGGGGCCCATGGGGGGGCTGTAGGTAGGCTGGCAGGGTGTGCTCCTCTGCTGCAGGCACACGCCCCCCAGGGCGCACAGGAAGCCCGTCATGTTGATCCACTCCTGCAGGTGAGAGAGGTCCAATCCCAAGATCCATTACTATGTTTGGACAGAATTTGAGGTTTACTTTCAATAAGCAATAATGTGGACCAGATGCAATTTAAAGCTTGCCTTTAATTAAATTATATTTAATTAAATTTAATAAAAATTTAATTGTGCATTATTCATTTGGTCTACCAGTATCCTAAACAGCGGTATGTTAGTGACATTTGTTTGATTCTTCAATTACTTTGGGGCAAACTTATTCAGAAAGGCACCATCCAAAAGTCCTTAGTTTAATAACATCGATTACATCCTGCTTATTTCTGATTGGCCACTCATCCTGACCAATAGCCAGAAAGGAACGATTTCTCTTGTGTAGGACACAATCCGCATGCAGGGGCATCGGAGGGGCATGGGTACCCTTGTGGATTCAGGAGGCCCGGCACTTAATAGCGGCCCATAAATCTGACAGGGCTTCCTGCACCTCCCAAATTTTGAGCTACTCCCTGATCACATGACAAGTCACATGATGTGGTCACATGACAAGTACATCAGTGACCTAGAGACAAATTCTGGTCAATGAAGGTCCTTTAAGTAAAATAGTACTGAGTGGAGACAAGTAAGGATAAACGTGTGAGAAAGGTCAGTGAAATGCAGCAATTTACTGAAATTTACCCTATGGCTATCCGTGTGGGAACACAAGAATTTATTTACATATAAGCTACTAGCTCCACCACAGAAGGAAGACAGAGCACTGCATTTACAGTACATAAGCTGTCCCTCCCCAGCAGTGGTCATTCCTGTCCTCCCCAGCAGTGGTCATTCCTGTGACGGGGGGGGCACAGGAGGGAAGCCGCAGGATGTGACCCTCACCTGGCCGTCCTCGATCTTCATTTTCGGGTGGTTAAGGAACAGCTTGGTGGCCTGCTCCCATTTGGCGTACGTGTCCTCCCAGGCCTGCGCAGTGAAAGAGCACCATCAGACAGAGAAGACCACTGCGGTCACTGATCAGACAGCTCAGTAACGGGATTCCTGCAGCACATGTACAGCTGTGCGAAGGTGAGGTGGGGAGGTGGGGGCACCAAAACCTTTTGGGGCCCTAAGCTAAATGTGATTGTCATTTATCATCTTCCCTCCCATGACAGTCTGATCAGAGGGAGGGTCTCGCTAAAGGCCACTGAGCCCTAAAGAGCCGCCAAGTTCGCCTACGCCTCGGGCCGGCCCAGGACCCTGTCCCAAAAAGCACAGGACACTAGCCTGGGGGAGGTAAAACCCGGACATGACGCCAGTGCCTGACACTCACCTCAGTATTTCCCGCAGTGGGGTGTTCCGCCCTCCTCAGCAATGCCATCACTCGCTTCTGTAGGGCAGCACGACCTGCATGCACATAAAGGTTTGGCTTCAGCGGTGGCTGTGCAGTCTATATTAAAGTAAACAACTGAATATTACACTCATAACACGATCTAAACTATTGCTTTGTGAAAATCCCCAGAAGGGTTATCTGTCAAAACAGGTTCTTAATACTGCAATTTGCAAAACTTTATGCTGCTTAATTACTATAAATGGAACGACCTCTTACTGTTTAACAATTTGCTTACATAATGTATTCACCTTACACCCATTTCACTATATACTTAACAGCCATAAACGCATACATAATTCTAGGTAATTGTGCAGTAGTCATTACAGCTGCATAGTAAAGGGATTTTTGTGGACACTGCTGTCCTCTAGTGCTACAGAGGTAGATTGCAAAATGAAAGCCACTAAAGGATGGGGGGTTGGTTTTTGGTGAAATAGGTGACCCACCCACCTGTGGACATCATGTTGCTAACGGAGGCAAACTCCATGAAGGTGTTGTAATTAGGCAGGATATTCTGCACCGGCACCTCGTCCACACTGCAACGGATGTCGGCTTCCTCACACAGGTGTCGGAAGCAGGACATGGCCACCAGCACAGCTTCCATGTCGGGGCTCCACAGGAACATGTAAAGGCACACCTCTAGTTTGGTCTGGGCCTGCCGGCAGATGGGGATGCCGCTCCCCAAGGTAGCACACTCCTAAGGACCAGGAGAAGGTGGGAGATGTTAACCAGTTTGTTGGCTGCAAAGTCTATCCCACCATGAATAAGGTCAAATTTTACACTGGAATTTCAGAATGTCCAGCTTGGGAAATTCATGATGCCCCAGCACATGAGCCCACCTTGTTCTTGAGGAGAAACTTGTTCCTGCAGATGAGGATCTCCCGTAGCCACTTGAGGATCTCTGTGCTGTTAATCATTTGATGGCCAATCAGCTTCTTGCAGATAAGGTATAGGACCTGTGAGCTGGGAGAGGTTGAGTCGACATTAGAGCAGAGCAGAGTTAGCTCACAGTCATATCTGCCCACATTTTAGGCAGCAGAAACAGTGATACCTGATGTCCCAAAAGGTCTCCATTGGTGCATCTGGGTTCCACAGCGCTATGGTTTCAGGTTGGTGCAAGGCGAGCAGGGCCTGTTGAGGCAGATGATAAGCGCACCCTATGGCGGAATGTTTCTAGCAATGCTTTACGACTGACTTTCAGATACCGTAAAGGCAGATCACTGCTCTGACTGGCCACACCCAGGGCCAAGAGGCACAACGAGCAATAACAACCTGAAGAAAAAGAAGACACCAACCTCCATGGCCTCCTGGGAGATCTCAGGCATGCTGGCTAAGGGCACCAACTGAACAAGGCCCATGATGAGGTCCGCTGTGCTGTTCTGCATCTCCTGGCCCTACACAGATGACAAAGCTCAGATGAGGCCTTGTCCTCACCCCAGATGCAGACTAGCCTATGGAAAACAATCAACTACCTCCACCCAGCCGAAAACCCAAAACCACCTACTGATATGCAAAACGAGTACAAATTCAAGTTCCGGCTCAGTTCTGCAAAGTGCCAACGTTTTCACAGCAAGAAATGACCGCTGGCAAGCTTGTCACACAACAGGTAACAAAATCCTGGCCTTAGCTCAACAACTTCCATTAAATGAGAGCTGGGAGGTCGTTCCCAGTTCCGGGATAATCTGCGATAAATCTTGCCCTTTCAAGTGGATTGACCAGAATAATCCTCTGCCCTAAATGAGCACAACACAAACATTTCAAATAAGCTTTCCAGAAACGAAAATCTTGGATGGCGGGAGAAGAGAAAAGCCAAGCAAACCATGAAATCTCAAATTCTTGATTTTTCTGTGAAGCATGATATTTCACACAGTGAATAACTAAAAGCTGAACTGCACTGAACTCAGGACAGTGCTGAAGCCCAAATTGGGACGACTGTTCCATGCCCCTCCACCCTCTCACCTTCACTGTGCCTTAGATATCTCTCATAAAAGAGGGCAAGAAAAAACTCAACCAGAACAGAACACAATTATGATGCTTTTCCACTGGCATACAGGAACCGAGCCCTACCGCGACAAAAGACTACTTACAACGCAGTTCCGGCTCACTTCGGCTTTCCACTGCAAAAGGGTCGGCTCTGAAAAAGGTTGCTGAATTTGGAGAGCAACAGTGACATAAAACCGAAGACTTATTTACTGTTCACAGAGTGTACATCATGATTAACTTTGTGCTGTTTTCCGCTAGCACATCTAGGAGACTCGTCATGTCATGTTAGCATCTAACACTGTCGGAATTAGTATTCACTAATTTCGCATTATGAACACATTTTGTTCAGCTGTTCTATAGTACTTCAAGAAAGTGGAAATTTTCAGGTTCCGAGTTATCGGGAATGCATCAATACATCGCAAGGTGCAATACTACTAATAATGAATAATATATAGAATATGCTACTTATTTCTTCAGATAATTCATGCCTATCGACACAGAACACCAGTATCTCCCTGCATTAAGCCCAATCAGATGGTGCAAATGCAACTAGCTGAGTTTGGTCACACTTTTAGCCCCATGTCACCTGGGGTATGGCTTGTACAATTTAAACCATCAGTACACAGTACGGCTCAGTTCTCAGTAGCATGTTGATTTGGTGTCTCCATTTGTAGCAAGAGACATCTAGTGGCACAACCCTGTGAGGCTTACACGCAGCATGAGTTTTGGGTCGGCGTGGATCAGCTTGACCATGGCCAGCAACAGGTGCTTATGGCTCCTAGTGTCCAGATCAGTGGTCTTCTCTTTGAACTTCAGGCTGGTCATCTTCTCCTTGAATGTCTGGCTCTATGGGGCGTGGAAGAGCGGACAACAAAATATTGGTCGTCCTTACGGCAGGAAAAACACCAAGAGGAGCTTTAAAATAGGAATGGTCAAGGTGGGTTGACATGGCAACCCTCCGCTACCCAGACTAAACAGCGGTTTGCTTTTGTATTCCTCTTCAGGTCAACAGATTATATTTCCTGATCAGAAGCAGTTTAATAGGCATGACAGTAATTAAGAACCAGAAAGTGGGATACTGCCAGAACTAAACCAGTAGTAAGCAGGACTCTTGAATAGGGTTGCAAAATTCTGGGAATTTTCCATTAATTCCCATATATTCCTGGTAATTCCCATGGAAAGTTTCCAACTTGGAATATTTCCAAAATTCTCCATCTTAACTTCCCATGGAATGGAAAGTTTCTGGAAATTTACCGCACCTTTGCAACCCTAGTCTTAAAGAAGGATCTTTGTTAAGTAAAGCATAATACCACCAAATGAAATGGCCAATGGATCAGAATGACCAGAAGAGAAGATCCTCAGAATTGAGGAACAGCCTCTTCAGACAGAGCACTGCAACGGTAACTACTCAGCAAGACTGCCTGCTGCAGCAGAAAAATGGAGAGACTTTCCCAGCTAACCATGGAGCAACAAAAGGATTGGATGTCATCTCGCTCAAACACCTTACGGCCTCCCAACCTGGTAGTCAGAGTGGTGTGTCACATAGAAGGTTCTGGATTAGGGAGCAGGGTCATGCCAAATGGACACGTGAGGGAAAGAGGCACAGAACCTTACCGGTGTCATGCGGAGGGGCGCATGGGTCCCAAAGCCCTGTATGACCCGGCCCAACGTGTCGTTGAACATGGACCGCAGTTCTCCAGAGTAGCAGTAGACAGCATCGATCTTGGGCCACCAGTCCAGAGGAGACTATATGGAAAGATGGAGAAGAGTCAAATGAGAACAACTCCAAAAGCCTCCTGCCCGCCAATACGACCATTCTTTGCTGTAGTTTATGCTTTGGGGAAGTGCCTCAAGGAAGGAGGCCTTTCAGATGCAGTGAGGGGGAACTGGCAAACACACACAACCCAAAAAGGGTCTCAACTGAAGAAGCACTGAGGCTGTCAGGGTCAAACAAATGGCACCGGCAGCCACACACACACACACACACACACACACACACACACACACACACACACACACACACACACACACACACACACACACACAGAGGGGCATAGCATGCCTATAAACATCTACAGAACTCCTCTTCAACACAGGGCAATATGCCAGACTTGCATACAGCCAACATGTGACATGAGGCCTTGATCAAAATGAAAGTTAGCATAGTGCAAATTCCAGGTCCCCAACCATATAGTAAATCCTACAAGATCTCATTTCAAGTTATTAAAAGCGAGAAGTCTGCAGTTTAACTGACACCCCCCCCCCCCCCCATATGGCCTGGTCAAGGAAGCGGGTGCTCACGTTGGTGATGATTCTGTGCAGGGAGTTGACCAAGACAAAATGAAAGGTGGGTGGAGACGAAGAGGAGAGACAGACCTGCCAAAAGAAGAGATGAAATCCAAGAGATTAAGATAACTGGTTGACTGATTGTGGATTATTGCTTTTAACATTAGACCTAATCATTCAGCGAGCCTTGATTTTTGTGGTGTGCATTTACAGCTAGATTTAGAAGGCAAACTAAGCAGGCAAGCAGACCAACCTTAAAGTGCTGGTTGTTGTGCGGGTTGATGCGGAAACAGGAGACAAAGCAGTCGATCATGAGGTCCACGTCGGCACTCTGGCTGCCTGCGCCACGCGAGAACGGCTTTGTGGGATTGAAGAGCAGGGCCTGATAGAAGACACCAAATCAACTAGTTGGTCTGGGCAGGAGGAGTGCAGGGTTTATCAACCCCAGCAGGGGGGTCCATGCAGACTCGTGGCTTACCACAGTGACCTTGATGCCTCACCTTGAGGTCAACCACGATGGACTGTACCAAGACGAAGATGACAGAGTGGTCCTCCCAATTGACATAGGTGGAGGCCTTGCAGAGTTTCACACAGGCAATGGCTGCACTCTCCGTCAGCTGTTTGCTGCCACCATGACCCGCCAGTGCCTTGCGCAGGTTCTCCAAGAACAGCTTCTGCAACGACAGTGGCTCACTATACGTGGCCTTACAAATACAGCCCTAAACCCTGCTCTGGTATTTATGACCATCTATCACATTGATCAAGGCTTCCCCATTGACTTCCTTTCAGTGCCATTCGCTCCTGGTATAGCTGACATGGTTCTGGACAGAGATGTTGGATTAACCCAAAGCAAACCCAAGGAAGCCTCACCTTGTTGGCCGTGCTCTCTTCCACCACATCACGGGAGATGTTCTGCGTGATCTCGGGACAGAGGATGAGGAGGATGATCTGGAGGGGCCAAACAGCAGCCTTGCGCTTGGCACTCTCTGCGAAGCTGTCCACCAGGTCGAAGAGCTTCTCCGCACAGTCTGAAGAAGGTGGGCATGGCGGATAATGAATAAGAGGACACAGACCATGCGGACAATGCAGAATCTTCCTTTACCTGCCATGTCTGTCTGGGGGCGCTGGTACAGCATGGTGAACTCATCAGGGTAGTTCTCCACCCAGTTCCAGAAGGCCTGGACAACAAAGGACATCACCACGTTAAAGGAACATTGCGTCAGCTCACTCCTTAAGCCAGGGTTCCCCAGTTTTGGTACTGAAGGGGCAGTCTGCAACACTAAATCTGGCAATTAGCTAGTAAGCTGAATACCGTGTGTTTGAGCAGGGAAATCTGCAAACTGTGTTGCAGACTGGCCCTCCAAGACTGGAACTGGTGAACCCTACCCTATGTATATCAGTCATTTCTTTCAGTTTACTGGGTGAAAGTCTGCCCAGTTCAAGCACCAAAGGGCTGATTCAACCACACACCTTGTTCAAAGGTGAAACATCTAGCCCGTTATGGGTTCTTAAGAACCGTGCAACCTGATGGGAGACCACTGAAAGCAAATCCTGGACCCATGCTGACCCTTGTTCAATCAACTACGTGCGTTACTCATGATGTTAGCAATTAGCAATGCGAAAGCCAACAGGTGGGCCGTCACATAAGCCAGACTCATGGCACGAAAGGTACCCATTTGTCACCGTGCCGCGAGGACTTTGCAGAACACAGCTGCTGCATCTTCAATAACACTGCCCTGTCCCTCTATCGCTGAGGAGCAACAACCCTTCTTAACACTACACCTACATTACATCATGTCACGTAGATACATAGACGTACAGACGTACATGAACAAGCACAGCTAAGTGGAATTTAACCCTTGACTTCACAAAACGGACATCAAACACCACAGAAATCTACTGAGTTGTTGCTTTGTATCACCATAGAACTATGATTTTTATAACTTTTACCCAACAGGTATGAAACAATAACTAAGCAGCATTTATTACAGACTGTTCAGTGCAAGTCTTTGTCTCTCCTACCAATAACAAGATATATCTTTTTCAAATAAGTAAACAGAACATACCCAGTTTTTAGGCACCTTACTTTTCAGAGTATTGGAACAAGTTTCAAATGTTTCTCATTTGCACTCATTTCCACACCAAGGAAGAAGCTATAAACGGCCACCAGAGGGCAGCAGTAGAATCACTGGCAGGACAGGTTGCTGCCAGTATTCCGATCGTACAACAAAAAGAAGATAACAGACCTTCTCCAAACTGTTGATGACACTGAGCTGAGCGGGTTTCTTCAGTGTTTTAAATTTGAACACCGTTTCTGCAGAGGAGGGGAAATAAAAACACATAGATGTTACGAAGAGAAACATCTCATTTTTCCCTGCCCCCGGGAAACGCAGTTGTCGGATGAGCCCGTACCTTGGAGAAGTCTTTTGAGCTTGGAGCAGTCCACGTTGATGTACTGGATGAGCTCGATGTCGTGGACATCCACGTTGTCTTCTGAACACACTGTGAGCTCCTGCAGTCTGGAGGGGGACACGGGCCAAACTCTCAGGCCAGCTCTGCCATCCATGTCACATGTTTGGAGCCGTTAGCATCGCGCCTAGCTTATCACGCACGGTGTTCAGTTAGCATTTAGCATCAGTGCTCTTCCAGATCCAATATGATATATAGTGCAAGGTTAACATTTAACAGACAGCTGCCTTAACCCAATAACATATGGCATTAAGTTAGCATTTAGCACTCAGAGCAACCCCTGACCCGCTACTATCTGTGGTATGCAGCTAACGTTTAGCCAACGCTCGTGACCAGGAGCTGTGAGAATGCATTTCCTGAATGGATCTGCACTTCCAGAATCAGGCCAAGATATTAAACACCACTTCATAGTCTCTGCCTTCACGCCTGCATACTGGTCACCTGACTGCAACAGCCAATCAAAACTGAACACTCAATAATTTAGACGACTACATTTCATTCGTCAATGAGTGGCTCCTAGAAAAAAAAAGTACTTCTTGAAAGAACACATGAAGTGCCGTTTGTCATTTTGAAAAAAGTTACACACAAAACACATTGGCTAAATGACAATATCTTCAAAACAACAAGATACATTTACATTCATCACTAGGCAGATTGTATCTAAAGGGGGGGATTTTTTGTAATGCATTTACTGCAATGAATAAAGGCATAAAACACAAAATAATTAACCATGACGAGAACGTGAATAACATGACGCAGGGGTAAACTTTTCAAATTAAGAAGTTCATAAAAAAGCCACACTTATACTCAAGTAAGTAAAAGTCAGAACTGATGTAAACTTTTGCCACCATAGTGGACAGGTATGGTTTAAAAGGTAGCTGCTACGTTTGTTTTGGTAACCCCGTAAATGAACCAAAGTTATACCGGGGGAAGGTAGGGAGATGATATACTTCAACAAGCAGCTAACTCGATGCACGCACGCACATACACACAGCCCCATTAATGCACTAGGTCTGATATAGTCTCACAATGGCAGACAGCTTTAACACCCACAGAGAAGCACAAAGTCAGTCTTTATGCAGGATTCCGGAGGTCCAGACACTACCACTCCAACCATCCAAAATTCCCAAC
>JAODKC010000101.1:1516641-1534688 GCA_026777985.1 Mormyrops attenuatus | reverse complement strand
TCTGACCAGGGAACCCCCCCCCCCCACCCCACCCCACCCCACCCCACCAAAAAAAAAAGCAAAGACAGTTTAACAAAGGCAGTAGCACATGCACCGGAAGGATCCGGACACTGATGTTCTGACTGCAGGGACCACGGTCATAAAGATTAAAAAAAATGTAAAAACACCAAAATGAATGCACAGAAACGTGTGGAGACTATCATGCTCATAAACAGACCCGTGTACACACTGATCCCTCATGCCCACTGTGACACTACAGAGACACATTCCTGTCAAGATACTTTTCTTGGTTAAAAAAAAACAAAAAAAAAAAAACAACTAACTGCTCATGGATGCTGAACCAGTAATCTTCTGGTTCCAAAAAAAAATCAGACCCCCTCTAAGTATGGTGCCAGGATCAGGCTTATACAATACCCTGCGGCACAGTAGAACCTCCATCAGTAAGAAGGTTATGATAAAAGCCTTTGTAGCTAAAACAATAGCAGGTGGGAAAGAAGGTTAATTAACGTTTGTTGGTAAATCCTGATTATATAGTTTGTACTTAATAAAACGGGGGAGGGTGGCTATGTATCAGGATATGGATATAATTAAATTTAATTAAATTAAACAGGCATTACAAGAATCGACAGTAGAGGTGATGGGGTACTTCACAGCACAATGAAAAACACCACGCATCAACTACGATACCACAATGATCTGTCGGAATCTCTTAATGACAAATGTTTACACAACGGCTGCCACTAAGGGGAACAAGTTTTTAAAAACTAGCTACATTAGCGTGAAAACACACTTTACACTGGAATGATAAACCTGTAAAATACTGGGGCTGGATGATGAAACAATATTATCGATAATCAGCGATATCAGACAAGTAACCTGGTGTTGACAGAGGGTGACTAATGTTGATTTTCCATTGGCATACAAGAAGTGAACTGTACTCAACCCGTACCGCCAAGAGATACTAGTTACAGGGCGGCTCCAGCTCGCTTCAGTCCACCTGGTATCATTTGGAGAGCAACAGTTACATAAATCCGAAAAGACACTTTACAGTTCACACGGTGTACATTATGGTTTACTGTGTGCTAATTTCCGAATTTTCAAGCACATCCGTGAGAATCATGATGTTTTGTTAGCATCAAATGCTAGTGAATTTAGCATTGACGTAAATTTGGAGTATGAATACATTCCATTCAGCTGCTCTATAGTAGTTTTTTTTTTTTTTTTTTTTAAGTAGGAGGTTGGAAATTTTCAAGTTCCAAGTTATCAGGACTGCATCAATACTTGGTAATGTATAAGGAATGCACTGAATATAATACATGTATGGAATACAACTTTTTTACTTCAGATAACCCATCCGCAGAACACCAGTATCTCCGTGCATTTCGACCAATCGGATAGTGGCGACACAAGCGGCTCGGTTTGGTCACATTCTAGCAGAGCCACGTCAGCGCGGTTACAACTCGGTTCTTCATAGTTTTAATAGTGACTATTCAGTGGATTTCCCATATATCATTGTTTGCACTTTTTTCTTTCTTATACAGTCAGTCCTGCTACAACACAACAAATGTGTTCCTGAAAAACTTTGCATTAAAGTCGCATTCTAAAATACATATAACCGATGGGGAAAATAGGGGTTAGGGGAATGCAACTCCATGACGTAGTAACGGCAAACAAATTTAATTAAATGGTAATACCAGTGGCCAATATGCATTTCAAATAAGAATTCATTACACATTAATGAATTATATCATTAACCACGTCACAAATTGTGATTTTTGATCGAATGTTTGTGCTTTAATTGCCAATGACAGCTGTCATAGGTTTACGTCTTCTATTAAGTCTCAAGAGAATTGCCTAGTAACTTCAACCGAATGTGCTTAACTTACTAACTTGTCAACTGACGAGAGTTGGGCAGTTGTGAGCCATAGCCAGCATGCTGTCAGGCATACGCACAGCACAAATACAACAGATTACAGTATGCAGGGGGATACTGAAGGGAACATGGCTACGGAGAGTCTACGAAAAGCAAATGTAAGTGAATTTAAAAAGGCTGCACTTGTGCGTGTTCCGATGCACTCGGCTCACGATTCGATACACTTTACGATGCACAGATCATGATTCGATACAATTCACGAAAGTTCTAACAAATGTAATTTCAATCAGATGTCTTAGTCCCGCCTCCTCTAGTTGCTTGGACCCACCTCCTCTATAATCTGATTGGTTCTCTCTCTGAACCAATCATTAGTTGTACCATAAAGCTAAATGCAAACGATCTCTTAAAAATAATTAATGAAAACACTTCTGATACATTTTTAATAGTATTTTATAGTTGAGAACTCATGCTGCACCGATAAATGTGAACTGGAAGCTTTACAGGGTCACTTGAAACATACGGGATACCTTGAAGCATATGGGGTACCTTGAAATTTGATGATCACGATTGCATCATTGGCCTAACAGCTGAGCGATAGGTCACAGGCAGAATGAATTCGGACGGAGGAAGTGATCGGGCATGACAGCTGTCATTGGCAGTTAAAGCACAATCACTCGATAAAAGTCACAGTTCGTATCGAACCATAATTGAAATGCGAAATTTCATTACACCCCTAGTTGCTCTGTGTTTTTATATGAAAATTTGCCGTATATTTTCAGATTTTTAGAAACTCAGACAACCTGAGCAATGCGTGAACGCACAAAACGTTTCATTCACTGAAAAGAATCGTTCACAAAATCGGGTATCACTTGGACAGCCGGTTCAGTTTTTTTTCATTAAGACCACAGTGTATTGTAGTTCACGTAGCGCTTTTTTCTCTGGCTGAAAATCTCACAAATTATATGAATGCGATTCCGTGTCATATTGGACTTGGGTACTAATATATCAATTGTGTTAAAATTGCATAAGATATCACATGCTGTAGCAGGACTATTTCAATTTTAAAATCCTATAAAAACACACAACAAAACTTCTATCACCAGGGAAAAGTACCAGCGCTGGTACCTCGGTATCAATACCAAACTGATACCGAATGAATCCTATAAAACATTCTTATTTAAATATTATTTTGCTCTGAAATAAGCCTATTTATGAACTAAATCAACAGGAATAGCCAATAATATTGGTGAAATACATATAGATCAGTTAAACTCCACAGAATGCGTAGAATGCAGTCACGAAACTTCATCAATGATACCCTGACGTTTATATCTGGTTTATATTACCATTTGTTCTGTGCATGTTTTCGTCACTGAGGAGAAGGATATGTATGAAGTTGCATGCAGACCGAACATGACTTTACAGAAACACTAAACTTAACCACGAAGTTACATTACTATGTGTTATATCTGTTATCAAGTACACCTGATGATCTTGAAATTCCTTATATAAATCAGTGAGAGTGAGAGACACACTCAAGCCATATTGCAGCAACTGCATCTGGGACTGTAGGTTCACCCTTTTTATCGGGTTAAAAACCAAAATAACACCATATCTAACTTTTGCCACGCTGCTTATCAACTAGATTTCAGTCGTGGGTAATGCTGGTTTCCATCTTACATCTATGCATCTGCTCCACAAAAGAGACACGTGAGTGAGACGGTGTCTGCCCAAAGTACAGATTTGACAGAAATGTCCACTACACAACATAAGTCTTTGATGTGGGCAGTAGAAATGTACAACTTTTCATTTAAATATGGAAATTAGCAATATGATAGAATCATATGGATAAAAAATGTTGGTATTGTAATACGATACTGATACCAACATATCGAATAACATTAAAACATATATGCATGCTCGCGCGCACACACACACACACACACACACACACACACACACACACACACACACAGATCAGAACCGCTGAGGTTGTTGAAGCGCCTTGGGGCTGCAGTTCCCGGACAGTTCCGGAAGTACCGACCATCACAACACAAAAATGACCCACAGGAATGCATCAGAGATGGGGGAGAGATGGGGGCTGGGTTGGGCCAAGGCTGGGACTGCAGCCCAGGTGTCAGCTGTGGCTACAATCACTCCCAAAGCGCTCTCTTCTCCTGAGGCGGACTCCAGGAGATGAGGTCTATGACTAGACGGGAGGAGGCGGGACTCCTCACTGCACACATGCTATGCAGCAGCCAAGCAGAGCAGTGCAGCGAACAGCCACATTTTACCATTTAAAAAAAAAATTTAAAAAAAAACACACAAACATGGGTATTTAAACAGGCCTTGAGACACAGGGACCACCGAAGGATTCCACTGCAGGAACATCCTTATTAACCCCCCCCCCCCCCAATGTTATATGTTCAACTGAAACAATGGCAACGGTACAAAGCAGGTACTAAGTTCAGTCACTGACCTCAACCGATACAGGGCAGACAAATGGAACACAGATGACATATGGTTCGTTCGATTATCTCTCAGAACTCGGAAATTCCGAAGTGAGTGACATCACGTCCGACAATCTCCCGTTTGAGCTACTTCATCTCGGAACAAACATATGGCTGCCTCCATGAACACGCTGCTGTGTGTTGTTGCTTTGTATGTGAGCAGATTTGGAGTGAGATAATTTTTTCAGAGAGACCAACAAACAAGAAACACGAACTAGTCAAACCACATTAAATGCTTTATAAAATATTTTAGTACATTCATAGCGATATTCTTTTTTCGAGAGGCAAACAAACTACAAACAAACAAAAAACACTAGCAAGTCTGGCAAAAATCTGATATTGCATGCTAGGATAATGTTTACGATCATGATATGGTATTCTATAAATCGACCACGTGCAATTACATTTATAACTTAATACATTTAACAAAATAAACATTTTTAAATATGTATAAAATAAAATTACTGTTCACTGTGTAAGCCGCCATATTGAAATGACGACACAGGGAAAACTCGGACAACAAACTTCTGTCCGACATCAACTCATAAAAGAGACATGTTTCCGACAGGAAGTGACGTTTCGTGACGGTTTCATCAGAGTTCCGACTCGGAGAGAAATAATCAAAGGCAGGAATAAATGAGAGCACATTTCAAATAAAAAAGGCATTATGAAGAATCTGCAGACAAGCGAAGAGGACCAGAGACATTCTTGAGATGGTTTGCGTTAATCTACAGCAACAAGGGAGCCCAGGACCGTTTTCTCAAATGATAAGCTGGGGGGGGGGGGGGTGACAGTTCAAAATCTTGCGTGTTTATACAGAGTTCAACCAAAACACAAGGCCAGATTTCACCCACCTTCACGTCATAATTTTAACAAACAGCAGCAATAGCAACAATAATACTAATAAAGAACTAGCTAGTCATTCGGTGACTTTAGAACTTTTTTCTACATGCAAAATATCACCATTCAAATTTCTCTACATGATCAGGGTCATTATTCACTTCCTTTATGCCAAACAAAAATGTATTTATTTGTTCTTGGGGAGAATGACATCACCCACCGGCATGAAAGATTAGCAAAAACTCAACAGCTTCGGCTAGACCTGAATCTCTGCTATCACACCCCGCAAGATCATGCAGCCCTGACAGCACCCCCCCCCCCTTCACCTGCAAGGAAGCTTTTACACACTGGTGTACAAAATTAACGCTTAAGAATACACTTCAACAGAGAAGTCCGCGCAAATTTCATAAGGTGGACGAGATAATGATTATTATGAGTTTAATGCTCCGCGTGGAACAAAACAGGGATTTATTATTTATTGAATGTGTTTTTGTTCACGTGCCGTAAACGTCCGAGTCAGGCCCTGTCCAGCCAACCAGAGCGTGACATAGGCGGGACATAGACGTACATTAGCTGATGCTATGCTCTCAAGCATTTTTTAATCCTGATATTTCTGAGGAGGAAAAGTGAAAGGAACTATAAGTCCTCTCTCTTGCCGGCCTAGAGGCTGATCGCCAATGGCACGACCACGTTGCAGCCCAGGTGAATGCCGCGGCTGATCGGTGCGATCCAAAGTGGCTTAGCGGCAAGGCACGGATTTGATCGCCATTATGCTTTCATCAAACCCTAATGAGCCGCGCCCAGCCTCTAAGCCCCTGCACAATCGCCGCTCTGTGGCCTGTGAAATCAGAGGCAGGCGCTAAGCCCGGCTCCAGGACGAGGGCAAATTCTCCTCCAAGCCACGGAACAAGGAGAACAGACAATAAACATAATTCCAACACACCTGGAGAGAAAGAGCTCAATGCAAACAGATCACCCACAGCCCTGATATGGGAGTCACCAAGGATAATCACCACCAGTTCCTTTGCACCAAGAGAATCCACAAGTGTGCTGAAACCTGGCATGCAATAAGTCAATAAGTCCACAAAGTACCAGAAGAACCACAGGACTGCTGAACCCAACACGCTCCTCGCAGCTTCAGTTTACATGTGTGGAACAACAGGGGGTGGAACTGAAGCATAGAGCCCAGCACAGGGCTAGGCTAGTGGTGATAGAGGTGTGATATCTGTGGTCATCTTCAACGCGCTCTTTGCCTCCCAACGATATGACTGTGCCCTTTGGGCGAGGAGAGGTGGAGGGACTGACAAGCATCATCACGGCCTCACAGCGGACACTGGCAGGCTGAGCCACCTCCAGCTTCCCCCATACCTCAAAAACCTCAAGCACAGCTAGGGTACTGCGCAAAATAACCCAGGCCCGGAAAGCACCTCGACACCTACACCACGGGGGCACGCCATCTGCCTTTGACCTTGCAGGGAAAGACCAGCAAGAACCCCTTCGTCCTGGCCAATACTCACGGGAAGCACGAACCAGAATCGCTGTGACAATGTCCATATTGGCGCAAATTTGGGCATCCCCCACATGATCTCATACTTGAGGTTCATAATCTTAAAAAACCTCAAGATAACGAAAAACCACATGGTGTAGGAGAGCCTACACGGGATGCTGCATTACAAGCACATTCCAATTCAAACTGAAACAGCAAAACACAGAAATAAATACAAATATACCAAAAGTGCAGGCATTGTGTAAGCAAGCTAAACACTTGAGATTCTTTTAAACCATGAGGATAACTTAAGGCAGAGCAACTCGGAGCGACTGCCATTCTCTGCTGACACAGAATCAATAAGTAATCAGAGTTTGTTTTTTTACTGAAAAATTCTTAAAGTTTAACTATAATCAGGAATCTCTATTATTCCCAATAAGGTCACTATTTAAGGGCATTTAGCGTGCATGCAGATTGACATTTAAAGATGTTTTGTATGAAATGCGCTTAACCCATTAACTGGCTCAGAATATGGCATGAAAACACATCAAAATACACCCGTTGGCAAGTTGGGTACAAAAGCCATACTTCTCAAATAACATTATTATGTTGTTGAAAATAAAATGGTACACAATGCTGAAGCGGTCACACGCAAGAACTAAAAGTGCAAAACGGTGTGAGGAAAACAAAATTCATATTAAACGGGCAGTTTTTGAACTTTATAATTTCTCTATTTGACGGAATCTTACAATGGATGAATGAATTTGAGCCGCTACTTTCGATATTACTTTTGATTTGGTGGAAGGTGGAGATCTTACATACTACATACTAACTGGGCTATATGCGTTAATCTGAACATAATTATATTTGCCTTGAAGGAGGATGGGGGTGTTTATTTCGGTGATCCGCTAATAGATACAGCAGGAAATACTCCAATGCACTGTAAACTTTAATACCAGAGCAGTAAGTACCCACAGCCCCTTTATTATAGCAAAGGCATTTGCGGATGGCACAGAAAACGCCACTTCTGCAGCTAAGCACAACTCGCAAAATCGCCACAAAATTAACCACTCCGATAAGCCATCATATATATATATATATATATCCATAGTTTGGACAGATATCTACCTGTCATCGCCCTTAAATGACACCAAAGCAGCTGCTTGTCATTTGTGATCACGGTTATTCGGCGACGGCGATGAATAAATACTATCTAATGTGTTTTGAAAGCAGTCCGTCGAAGAACGAAGCCGTGATTTAATGAATGTGGCGCAAACCCCGGCGGCCCAAACCCCGGGCGCACGGTCATCCATGCCGTGCAGATGCCCCGGCCGCCGATCTCCCCCGCGGAGCCGGACGGCCAGGTGAAGCGCATGGCCATGCCGCCCCGCATGCCTTTGTTTATATTCGCCGGCCCTTCAGGCGGCTGTGCACCGCCGGCTGTACGACTCATCCGGGCCGGACTCGAAGGCAAAGGGGCATCTCTCGGGGAAATGTCTTCACCCACACTCGTCGATCGTCCGTCCATCCTCCTCCTCCCCCGTACGCTACAGCTCCGGCTTTTAAAATAATAACAAACGCGAGAGCGGCTTCTCGGCGTCGTCTGCAAACAAGCTCGCCATCGTCCAGCATAGTTGACTGGCTTAAGGGACCTGGCTATCATCCGCCCGCACCCCCGGCCAGCATCGGAACGGCTCCCCGCCGCTGCCACGGGCCCTCTATCCCCGGCAGCTCCGGTTCCTCAAAAACGGAGGAGCGGCGACAATCCCTCGATCAAGCTCCCCATTCTTACCTGCTCGTCGAATCTATTAATTACGGCCTGAACCCATTCCACGGGTTTGTGCGCCGCCATGGCCGGCCGGATGGGAGCCGCGGTGGGCTACGTGCGATCCCAGCAGTAATAATGTCTTTCCCCACGATTTTCCAGCCGCCAGAGCCCAGAAACCGTTATCGAATCGGACGGTGGGGGTTGGTTTTTTTCCCCTTTGAGCAGAGGCTACCATGCCGCCATGACACCACCGGAAGTTTGAATCCTCCTTTCCAGTGTAGCCGTAATGAGACTAGCTTGCCGAGAGGTGGTCACTGCGCATGCGCCGTTCGGGATCTGCGCGGGGGACTGGGGGGCTGGGGGCCGTGTCAGACCGAAACCTTTAAGCAAGCAGGTCCGTCGCTGTGTGTCACCAATGCAAGCCAAAATGCCAAGGGAAACTGATGTCATTTTCTGCTTATTTGACCGATAAACATTGATTCCTTGGCAGGGAAACTCAGAGAAGGATTTTCTGCATGTTGCTCTTTAGAGATGCGTAACTCTGCAGAAGCGATCCACCTTTTCTATGGCGCGATGACACCCGTATTGATATTTTTATTTTGAACACATTGCGCTTGGGGTATCTTTATAACTGATTATTCCTCGGCGTACATGGTTATAACATGAGCTGGGTGCGCGTGAAGCTTTGGTCGGGCTGGAAACGCGTAACGATGATTTAGCTGCATCTTCTGTCTTTTAATGGACGTGCCCCTCCCGTGTCAGGTAAAACGGGACATTTTCATTGAAGGCGATCTCATGTGAAGCCTCGTTATTTGTGAATGTGTTTGTGAAAGAAGTCGGGGGAGGGGCCAGAGTTGTAAGGACGAGAGAATGTGTGGGCTGGATGTGTGTGAGGAGGAGGGGAGTATTTAATTTAATTTTCGATGCCAAGAAAGAGTGCAGTCTTCAAGTGTTATGTAAGACACAACGGTTGTCAGTATCCCGTCCCAAATGATATTTCCTGATTCTCATATAAGCCCTATTCTAATGTGACCCATATTTTAAAGTAATTAATCGTCTTGTGTGTGTGTGCGGACAGTCCAGATGCACTGTGCACTGCAGCATTACAGCTCGAAGACGGCTGTCTCCATAACTTCTAGAGCTCCTCCTTCAATCACGTGCCACACAGCAAACGTAATTAATCTTAGCAACAACATAATGTGAAAAGTTTGTCCGTGCAAATAATGTATGCAAAAGTTAACGGTTTGGAGGGAAAGCGCGACAAATTCTTTCGAGGTGAATGCGATCGATTTATAATGCGTGCGTTACTTCGTAGTAAATAAGATTGGGAATAAGACACAATACGTCACTTCAAGATGTCTACGACCCCTATTCCAAATGTTTTACCATGGAGGAATGCAAAGCGTGATTAATCTAGGAAACCCACGGGAGGAGCTAATCTTTAACCATGCCTTATAAGTTCCCGGCGTTTCGGGTTTCGGCTCGTAATTGCTGCACATTGCCACGGTGGATTTTTGAAACGGCATCGCTTCCAGCGCCGGAAGGGCACACCACGCTGCGATCGATAACAATCGGCGAAAGGCAGTCGGGTAAGGCGAGGGGCTGTGCCGCGGGGCCCACGTGGGAGCGCGCTCTACGATGTGAATGGAGGAAAAAGCCTCAAATTATGAATGGGCCAGAAGGGAGCGCTCCGCACAGTGCCCGCAAGCTGCAGACACTCCAAATATATGCAATATACCTATAGTATCGTTACGTTTACTGGAGCTGAACTGGACATTCATTCGTCGCTCATCATTATATGTGTAGCTCAGCATGTACCCAGGGCAGGCTTTAGCAACGCGACGGACGCCTTTTAAACCTTATACGGCTACTAAAGCAACGAGACTGGTGTTTATTTTCAGCGTATTTTATTTATAAGACTACAGTAAATTTTTAGTATATGTAGTACGTACAAATAAAATGGCTTTACATGCATGCCTGGTTATTCACAAATATACCAGAAGAATATATTTCTGACACTAAAGATTGCTGCTTTGTAAATTTATTTAATTGTATATTTATTTATATATTATAATAAATTATATTTAGCTGAAATATAAATGCATAGTTGTAAAAATAATATCTACAATGCGCAAGTTAATTTTATTTTTTATTTTAATATACATCCTTCTTCCACACATGAGGCTGTCCCAGGGAACACCCCCATTTCAAAAGTGGTTAGACAGTGGAAGGATGAATGGATATTTATGGTGGGGATAACATAAATAATGCCATTCGTTTCCATGATGATATGTCAATATTAAAACTCAGGTATGACATATTTAATTAACCAGGGCTGGAAAAAAAGGCTTGATGGCTGCAAATATGGACTCCTACTGCCCACTAGAGGTGAACTTTTGCAGCAGCACTAGCAAATCGACACTGGGACATGAGTACTGGAGCTAGCAGATTGTACAGCAGAATCTCCTCACCAATATGGTCCCCAGTAACGTGGGTATAATGGTTTGGCAGATGAAACTCTTTACAGGTAAAACCAATTATGCAGGAAAGATGAATTATAGCCATTTAATGGAGCTGGACCTCTAAAGATCAAACGAAAGTAACAGCACACACATTTGATTTGTCAGATTTTAAAGTCATACAATAACATTAACTACCAAATAAGAGTCATACTTGTATATACAAAAGCAGCATAAATGAAGAAATATGGGATTATGGAGAGAAGATGAACTGTAGCTGTTAACGGTGGCTAGTCAGCTAGTCATTAAAGGATCAAATGAAAATAACAGGACACAGTTTTGATGTGGTTGATAGTAAAGGCATACAATAACGTTCATTAACAAATGAGAGACATGTAAAATCACACAAGGCCAATTGAGAAATATGATCTAACCGAAAAGGAATAGATGTATGAAAACTGTATAAGCCAATGAGATGGAAAGGAAAAGTAAATAAAGACGACATAATGCTACTTTCGGTACGATTTGGGATTCTGCAGCAAGGAGTGGTTTAAAATGTTTATTTAAATGGGAAAATGGAATGTAAACTGTAAAATATAGTGTAATAATGTGTAGCACACAATCATAGCCCCTGGTGGGGGGGGGCTGCCCCTTCCTGGTCCCCAATTGGTTGAAAAAAATCACTAAACTGCCCTCCAAAGTGGCAAAAATTCCATAATTTTCTGGCCTTCATAAAAAATTTAATTGAGTTCCATCTACGGTGCCCAATTCATGTGAGATACTATGATGATGTGTCCTATTGAGCAAGAAAACGTGAGGGAGTGTCTCACTGAGTGCCCTTCTAATGGAGAAAACGTGAAGCAGTATTTCACTGAGTGCCCTTCTAATGGAGAAAACGTGAGGGAGTGTCTCACTGAGTGCACTTCTAATGGAGAAAATGTAAAGCACTATTTCACTGAGTATTTCTAATGGAGAAAACATAAAGCGGTGTCTCACGGAGTGCCCTTCAAAGGGACAAAATGTAAGGGAGTGTCTCACTGAGTGCCCTTCAAAGGGACAAAATGTAAGGGAGTGTCTCACTGAGTGCCCTTCTAATCAAATAAATTTGAGATCGACTGGCAGTTTCACCTTTTCCATTTTTTTACAGATACATGAGGGTTCACAAAAAATTGGAAATTAACCAACCCCTCCGCAAAGCCCCAGCATTCTGCAGCCCCATGGGATACCGGCCGAGAATCCATACCGGTCCGCGATCCGGGAGCTGGGAAGCCCTACTGTAAAGGGTACGCATAGTCCTAAGCGAGACAAGAAAATGTGATGAAGTGCCCAAACAGGTGCCCCTCCAGGGGGTAAAGTGTAAATCAGTGCTGTACAGGGTGTCCATCCCTGTGTGAGAATGTGGGGGATTGTCCTGATGGAAGCACCTCCAGGGGGTAAAGTGTGATGTAGTGCCATATAATTGGGTAAACTTCAGATGTTTCTTTTAGAACGAAACTCATGCAGTGCCCTGTCCTTCCAAGTGAGCAAACATGAAACTGTGCACTTGTGACGGAGAGAAAAATATCTATGATTGGTGTCCCACTATGAGATTCACCATACATACCATATCATTATACTTGGGGGGATGATGTACATTATACAATAAGTGCCCCTTTTATTTTTTTGCCCCTGCCTTATGAACAGCTTGACTCTGCCATCGGTCATACCTGTAGAATGGATTACAAATAAATAGAGATGCACCGACCGACCGGCCAGGGACCTGAATCCGCCGATTTTCAGCATGCTCGGCCCGGACCAGAGACCGTCCGATCAGTCTCATGTATTTCCAATACCGGACTGGTCCGTTTGACGCATGCGCCATAAGCACAGCAGCGCAGGCAGTAACCTCAGAGCCGCGAGCACATTCACGGACACAGTGTGGAAGTTCTTCAGTGTGAGTGAAGAAGACACAAAGCTAGCAATTTGTAATACATGTAAAGCCAAAGTAAACCGTGGGGAAAACATGGTGCAACATCGGACGTAAACTTTAAACTGACTATTAAACATATAGTATATAATCTTGAAAAGGAATAATAATTCAATTGCAAAACTAGCTAAGGTTTTTTTTCCTGTAACGGAGTAAAACTGTTTTAGCGAAACATTAACCATCTGTGCAATAATTAATGTCTGTACAGGTCGAAGGTATGAAAAAGCCGGATCTTAATCTAGCTGATTAGCGATGCAAGAACTGTATGTGCATAACAAGTGATGTTGGTATTAATATTATTTCCCTGCACATATTATTTGGAAGAGTATAGTATATAAACTAAGTAACCTGTGGACTTGTGTTTTATTTAAATCTGTTGCACCTGCTCTTGTTTGGTAAAGAAAATGTCAGATAAAGTTGGGTGTACAGCAACTAACTTTCAGTAAATTGTTATTTGTATCTTTTTCCAGTCACACAGCACTTTGAGACCTGTGAGAGAAGATCCTGTAACTTAGTGTAGTTTAGAAATTGTAAAGTTGAACAATTTTTTTATTACGAAAATAAAATTTTGCATTGAAGTAAAACTGTCTTTTGTTCGTATACGCTGTCAATTATAGTTCTTAGAAAGAAAATCGGATTCGGCAAGAGTCGGTATCGGCAGGTCACACTTGCAAAAAAAATCGTAATTGGCCAAAACGTTGCAGTCGGTGCATCTCTAATTACAAAAATTTGGTTGTATTATGCATGAAAGAATTTAGCCAAACCCTTCAATAAATACGAATCACTGCTGGTAAAGTTCGATTAACAATGAAAAAGGAGTATAATTTCAAAATCAATTTATTCATGGACACATACAGGTAAAGTTGGCAGAAGTAGAAATATATTGGATTGTTTTTTTGTTTGTTATATCATGAAATGTGATAATCGGCCTGTCTTCCTCAGAACGTTACTGAGGTCAAAGTCAGATTTCCATCCACATCCAAGACACTGATCTGCCGTAAGTTCCGGTGGCGGTGGTTGAAGGTGAATGCCTGTGCGCTATTGACGATAATTCTGTACAAATGACTTTCACAAATGATAATCATCTGAAAAGAAAGAAACAGACCTCAGAGAAGAAGCAGATATCTGAAGACAGAGAAGCAAAGTGTGAGTAGTGACATGGCTTCTTGCATATCTGAGGTTACTTGAGTTTATCACATTTAAATCATTAATAGCTATAATATCCATAGCAACACTCATCTATTCCGCCCATTTTTCCATAAGGGCTCTTCCTGTACTGGGTTATGTTGAGTCTGGAACCTATCCAATGAAAAACAGGACACGAGGGAGAAGACATCCTGAAAGGAGTGGCAGTCTATCTCGGGACATATGCACAATATTTGAGCCAAAAACTCAAGCACACAACTGGTTCGTTGAAACAAAATCTTGTTCTGGATTTGTACTCTGGACCTGAAATCTCCACCTCTGCTTGGAACACCATGAAAACATTTCAAATACAAATATTCCAAGATACACTAACCAAAGAATAAATACTTTGCAAACACCAGTATCAAGCATGGACTCGTTATGTGACCATTGCAGTTAAAGTGGGGAGTACCTGGAGGAAAAACAGTGACACAAGGAAAACATATAAACTGACACACGTAGAGCAAATGTGTGATTCTGTGTGCCCTGCGATCACATCCAGGATGTACCCCTGCATTGTGCCCTATGCTACCTAGGACAGGGTCCAGACTACCCACAAATCTGTACTGGAGAAGCAGTTGGAAGATGCTTCAGTATCCAACCACAGTACACTTGTGACACAAGGCCTCCTGCAAATTCAATTAAAAAGGAGCAGAGATGGTGCCCGTTACCGTGAACATCTGGCTTCGGCTGAAGGGCATGCCTCCGGAACGTTCCTCCGTGCCCCATCTGCCTTGCACCTGGTTGTTGCGCACCACCGTATTCTCATCAAAGCGGGGGTTCAAGTGCAAGGCGATCCCTGAGCCATAACTCAGGTTGACGTGGAACCTGTGTATAGATGTCAAGAAGACATTATTTCTTGTTATTTATCCTGTCCTGCGTCTCCTTACCTGTAACCCCCAATGATCAGCAAGGGGACAAAGCACATGATTCAGAGAACAAAACCTCTCTTATAAACTGAAGGAAAACAATTGCTTTCAAAGCATAAAGTGAAAAGTGACTGCCATCACCATTGTGTGCAAATAACTAATTAAATGCATGAAGCTACATCCTGGTGTCACACACACCATGGGGCTGTGTGTGGTTCAGTGGGTTAGTGTGCTGCACCTGTGATCAGAAGGGGGTTGGTTCAAATCTCATGGTTGGCAGAGTGAGTTCAGTGTTGGGCCCCTAAGCAAGACCCTTAACTCTCAATTGCTCCAGGGACCATCTGATTTTTTCAACTGTATGTCATATTAAATAAAAGATCTGCTAAATAAATCAAATTTAATATAAATGCTCTATGTGACACAGGTGTGAGATCCTGCTCGCTCCAGACCTTTTAGCGTCAGGATGGACCACGCCCTGGATGGTGATGTTCCTCCCTGCACGAAGTCCACCACGTATGGTGGCCTTGTACGGAATGACCTGGGTGCACAAAAAAACAATTGGTGTTGCCATGGCACCCTGGCCACGCCCACTGTGATGTGAGCATCACGGCAATGATGGTTATTGGATGGTAAGTCGAGGGGGCTGTACTTACAAAGGAGGGAGAATAACCAGGCGTGGCCTGTAAAATAAAGAGTTATGGCAACAATATTACATTAAATGTGACCTTTCTTCCCAAGTAATCCTGACAAACTTTTGGGATAAGAGACAAGAAAATGTTCACCTTTGCAAAAAAAAGCACCCCTGAAAAGGGAATATGGGGAAAGGTAAATGAAATAAAGAAGAAATTCCATCCATCCATTTTCTGAAACCGCTGAATCCCAACTGGGGTTGCGGGGGGGGGAGGGGGGACCGAAGCCCATCCTGGGAACGATGGGCGCAGCCAGGAACCAACCCTGGGCAGCCACCAAAACACCACAGGGCGCACACACTCACTCACACACTCACTCACTCAACTACAGGGCCAATTTAGACTCACCAATCAACCTATCCTGCATGCTTTTGGACCCCGGGAGGAAACCGGAGCCTCCGGTAAAAATGAGGAGAGCGTGTGAACTCCACACAGAAAGGACCGGGGACCGAACCCAGGACCTTCTTGCTATGAGGCAGCAGCACTAATCACTGTGCCACCACACCAAGAAGGGATTCAAAACAAAGAAATTTCTTCAACTTTTAGTTCTATTGTCATGCTATGAGAACAGATTTATAACTGAATAGCAAATTTCTAAAAACTCACTGTTTAAAAAAGTTCTTCATTGGATTACAATGAGGACTTGAGTGAGTTTTGGTTCTCAGTACTGTAACATACGATGAGGAAGAGTTAAGGTCATTCGCGGTCTCATCTCAAAAATCACAAAAAAGTGACTAAGGGAGTTCTGGAAATTTGCTCTTTAAATGGAAAGAAAAACATAGAATAGGTGAAGTGAAAAAGAGGAAATGCCCACATAATTTTATCTACCAGCCCACAATATTTACTCATTTCATAGTGATGCACTAAGGCTGACATTCAGGATGTCCTAGTCCAGTGTTTCCCAATCCGGTCCTCAGGGGAAATCACAGACAGGCCACATTTTTGCTCGGTAGGGAGCTACATGCCTTAATTTTGCGTTTGCGTTCACGTTTCACCGATATTAAAGCATGGAGTGGCTTTGACATAAACTAATAAGGAAGTGTCACAAAAGTACGTGATAAAGATGTTTTGCACAGATCACATATTTAATAAATCACTATTCTTACAAAATTTATTTTTTCCGAATTTGCTTGGAACATTAATGATGTGTCATGTCCTGCTTCCTCCCTGGCGTGACTCTAACAAGCAAAACCTGGTGCTCATTGGTCTCACCTCTTGTTCCAGCCCTCATGTTAACCACTCCCAGCTGCCTCCTGTCTGTTCCCTCGTTAGTCCTGTATTTAAGTGCTTCCCGATCGTGTGCTCCCCAGTTCCATCATTGCCATTCTGCCCCGCTGTTGTCTGTGCCCTGTCTTGATTCTTAGGTTGCCTGTTGTTTTCCCTGCCTGCTTTTTTTGAGTTTGAATAAAGCCCCTTTGTCGTGGTCATTTCACCTGCTCCCCTGCCTTTCGTCCTGGTCTCATGACATGATTCTCACTTTGACAACATTTCCATGCTATGAAAGTTTGATATTAAACCTGTCCAATTCCCTCGTTTCCCCTCAGGCGTGGCTCTAAACTAGCCATGTCTGGAGCTCGTTAGTCTCACCTCTGGTTCCTGCCCTCCTGTTATCCAGCCACAGCTGCCTTGTGTTTGCTCCTTTGTTAGTCAGGTACATTAGCCGTATTACCCTTGTGTAGCTGCACTGACGACACATGGAATCAATACAGAAAATGCGTAGCGGCTACGACGTGTACACATATGTGTTGTGAGTGTCGAGTATAAATCAGCTCTAACCTGTCAACGTGTGTGAACCCGACCTGTTTGTTTTAATAAACACCCCCTACGTGGGGGTTTTGTTTGAACGCAGCCTGCATTTGAGTCGTGCCATGTTTGATGAGGTGACAAGAATCTGCGTTTAACAGCCTAGATAGTGGATATGTTAATGGAAACAATACCAGAAATTCAGTCAGTCCGGCCCCAACTACTTTGCTCCTTTTACTTTACTTGCTCCAAATTAGACATATAATTCAGCATATAAGACGAAACAGTGAACCTCTTTGTTTCAGCGGTTATTATTAAAAGCCAAAATATCATATAGTGTCCAGTAAAATGCATTGCAAACTGAATCCTTTGCCCTTGAACAGAGAAGTATTAGCCTGCCCTCGGTATAGCTTAGTACTGAAAACCCTTTAACATAGACATCTGACCCGTGTTGATGCAGAATAAAAATGCACGTTTACACTTTATGTTGCCTAAACGCAGGCATTTTTACCGTGTCTAGAGCAAGGCTGTAGCTATGGAATTTGCACGGGGGGGGGTGGGGGGAACGGGGTGAGTGGAGTGGAAGACGGCCCGGACAAGATGAGCACAGAGTGAGGGCCATGCTAACGGAACCTACGGCGAACACAGGCTGGGAGAAA
>JAODKC010000101.1:1398453-1409334 GCA_026777985.1 Mormyrops attenuatus | reverse complement strand
AAACCAGCCACAATCCTTACAACCCAACACCCCCCGGTTGCGCAGCTGCGATCATCACCCACACATCGGCCCAATGGGCACAACACCAGATAAAAATCAACCCCCCCCCCCCCCCACCCCCACATTTGCCTTCTCCCATCCTGTGGGCTGCTTTTGTCTGTTACACGTTCTGTAAAAACTAATGATGACAATAATAATTTTAATAGAGTCAGTGTGGGCCATCTGTCATCCTTCACCCCAACTCCCAAGAAAGGCGGGGGGGGCAAGACTAAAGAGAATCCTTAGGTCTATGCCAAACAAAATGAAAACATATCCTGCTACTACTAAGACAGTGAGAGCGGACCCCTCACCACCCTGTGGCCCCCACGGGGGGCTGCTTCCAAACTACTCAGCACTCCCAAATTTGGGCCCAAAAGGGATAATCGTGCTCTAGATACAGCAACTGCCGTTTATAAAAACAACAGCAGGCTTTGCCAACAGTAATAAGCTGTAGTACACTACAAAAACAGGGCAGAATGAGGGCAACAATGTAGGACATTCAGAGGTAGAACATCATCCAGGGACGACTTACACCCATTCCAGTGTCTCCTGACTGAGAAAGGTCTGGATGAGCAATGAATTTGTTGTTGGCACAAACATGAATGAGTTATCCATCAATCTTCTTACTACTTATAAAGTAAAGGGTCACAGAGAGCCAAGCAGCTACACTAGGAAGCTGAGGACAAGGCATGGACGCCCCGGATGGGACGCTAGTCTACTGAAGGGTAGACGCACGTTAACAATGGGCATCTTCTACTCTGTTTGTCTTTTGGCTGACAGGGGCAAAAACCTGCACTAAGGAGAAGCCACAAAGCAAGTGAGGGATTTGACAAGCCAACCTTCGAGGGCACAGTGCTATCAGCTGAATGACGTGTTAACAGCAGGGGAACAACAAAAAGTCATGGAATATACAAATCGGACACCAGGTCTCGCTTATGGTCGGAGAAAGAAAGCTTCTCTGCAGCCTCGACACTGGGGGGGCGACCTCATTTTCACTGCCAGTGTGGAAAATAAATAAGAAAAATAAGAAATTAGAGAGGAGGCGGCAAATGTGTTCAGTCATCGTTAGCAAGAAGAGAATTAGCGGAATTTCACTGAACACCAGCCACGGATAAAGCAGCACCGGCAACTGCTCAATCCTCGCTAACAAACTACTGACAATTGGGTGGGGGGAGGGCAATGAAATAAGCATGAAACAAAGCCGGGACAAATGAAGCATTTATACAGGACACCTATGGGGACAGGAAGAGGATCTCCGCTATCAGGACCGGGGAAGTCAGCAGGGACGAAGCCCTCCCCCCCCCAGCCTTCCTCTCATTCTCTTCCTTCCTCTTACTGCAGACCTTCACAATAAGAGAGGAAATTCCCTAGAGGTGTCACATGACTGTCAATTGTCAGTGGGAGGGGTTCCGACCAGATGGGACACATTGGGCTTTTTACTTTCCCCATCATCCTGTGGAAGAGCAAAGGCAGCAGATCACTGAGCAAACACGGAAGGGTATCAGCTGTCCAAGACAAGCAGTGGCGGAGACTCAATCATCATGCCGTTTTATCTGTAGTCAACGCAACCGACCACGTCTCTGCTATTGTACATAGCTTACAGAGTAATACTTTCCTACAGGGCTGAATGATTTATCGGTTTAAAATCGAAATTTCGAATTGAAACTACGCAACTTGTGCTGTATAATGCAGATCCTATCTGACACAGGGTTTAAATATGTATATGCTGGGTCACTAAAGACTCCAGGTATGTACACAAGGGTTAAAAAAAAAAAAAGTAATATATACTTGTTGGAAGCAATTAATATCTTCTCATCCTTGCATTAGAATATAGGCCAGTTAATATTTTGATGGTATCTCATGTGGTAATGCTGCGTCACATGTTTTAAATCCATTACACTCTGAATATTGAACTGAAGTTGGACTTTTAAAAAATGTCAAATTGCAATCTGCCAGAAAAATCACTATTATATATTTTCCCCAAATCATTCAGCCCTGCTCTCCTTACCAAACATGCATTACAGCGCTGCACCAAAACTTGCCAATCACAGGGAGGCTCTTTAGCAGTGCCTTACGGGAGGGCGAACGTGCCAAGCTGCTCTGGAGAAAAGCGCCTGGCAGGTAAAGTGGATGGAGCCCTGAACCGGCAGCTGAAAAGGCCGATTTCTATTCATCCGATAGCATTAGCATTCACACTGGCTACTCGCGTAGGGCAGAGGGTGGAAGGACAGCTCTCTCCGCGCCAACACTCCCAGACAGACCGAGCCTGGGACTCCAGGAAAAACAAGCCAGCAATTGGCAGCGGGCTTCTGTTCTTAATCCAGTCTTGTGTGGCATGGACAATTTAAAAAATAAAAAAAAAAAAAAGAGGCTCATCACAGTTGAGAAACCGACAGCGTGGGAGGATGAATTACGGGCCTTGATCTCAAAGTGGCATCTCCACAGGTATGGTGGCCTCTCATGACGCCTGTGTGGGCAGGCGTGAAGCGGTCGGGCGCCTCCCACAGAAAGGCAGGCCCCACCCCCATCCCCATCCCCATCCCGGCCCCCGTTCACTGAGGCTTGGCACCCGCTGGCCTCCCAGACCTTCTGCCGCATGCTCTGCATTTCTCAGGGGCCATTCTGCCTCTGCGCTCTTTCAGAAAATGGCAGCATGTCCACAGACGTGGAAATTCCCCCCCTCCCCTTCCCTTAAGTATAAGATACTACACAGCGATTTAGTTTAAAAGGACCAGACTCTTCTCGGGTACAGCATTTACACAAATACTTGGACCTCACTATCCTTTCCTGAAGAAACACCAAACCCAATGTATAGCCTACACTGGTCAACGGCCAAAGTGTATGCAGTATAGGTCCTAGACACGAAAAGTTTTATTTCCTTCCCTTGCTTTGGTTTCCTTTTCTGACATCTGTCCAAAACATTTAGTAAATGTATAACATTAATCTACACTATTAACTGTTACGGTCATATTCACGATTATATACGTTATTCTTTCCTTGGTAAATGTTCGTCAAACACTGTGGTTCCTCTACCACGCAAGCCAGAACACTGAAATATCACTATAAATGACAGAGCACTTCTAGGTGAGGGACGACCAAATGTTTGAATGACCACATCCACTTAGGGACATTCACAAAACATTTATCTGTTCCCTATACAACCCACTAGTGCAATACTACTTATTTCTGAGCCGTGCAATACTTTCCCTGACATTCTTTGCACTGTTTCTGTCCCTGCCATCTATTATTTATTGTTACTGTATATTAATGGCCAAATGTCTCTTTATTGTTTAAATGTGCGTATTGTGCTACTGTGAAGTACCTATCCATATCTAAAGGAGTCACATGTTCCAGTTCGGGGTGGTGGCATCTGTCCGGCAGGGGAGACGACGGCACGTCGCCCAAATAGCAGCAGGTGACGCCGGTGAACCCTGACAGACGTAGGTTTATTAATAGTCGACACCAGGAAAAGAGGGGGAACAAGGCAGCCTGTGGCAAGGGGCAGGGGGTGGCTAGCCTAGCATGTCCTACCTGTTCCCTCACTGCCAAACTAACAGCGAGGACAGGGATAATCTGGGGCACGCAGCCTCTGCCAATCAGACAGTACGAAGGACACCCGTAAGACAATTAGCCTGAGCAAGCACCAAGCACAGACCTCAAGGAGTACTGACCAAAATGCATTTCATATGTTCTGGCAGGTAGGTGGGCGAACCGACAGTCAAATCCAGTCACCAGGTCTCCACCTGTGTACCCGAGCAAAATAGCTCCCCCCCTACTTTGGCGACAACATAACCAACTCGCTTCTCTTAATAGCGTTGGTTCTCACGCTCAATCCCGCGGGGGCTCCTTGTGTTTACTTGTTTCCGTCCCAGCTGAACTGCTAATTAACTGGGTCTGATTTCTTATGATTAAACTCTGTCCATAATTTTTATCGACGTCTTTGTTTCAATAAACCTTAAAAACAGTCCATTAACATTATTAAAATGGTGCACTTTGATAGTTCACTCCCCTTTAAATACCAAGTAACAGATTTTCTCATAATTAAATAATATTTTCCATGGCTTGAGGTACAAAAACATATCAGACCAACAAATGATATTTAAATGCACAAAATACCCTTATTATTGAGGCCAGCTTATGAAATCATGGCCACACAATCGTTCTCCCTAGGACCTGCCTGAGAAACATCACTTTGTATGAAGAAACAAGAGCAAGAAATCACCAGTGCATCTATTCCTCAGGTCACCCCCAGATTAAAAAAATAATAATAAAATAAAAAAACTCATTTTATATGTGTGTCTACTCAGCTTTGGGTTATGTTCTGTGACAGGCCAGTTAACTCCCCGGGCTAAATACTACAGAGAATCTTCCAGAAAAAAAGCAGTTAAGGAGTTTAACGCATCAAAGCAGAAGCTAAATGTGGATAACAGTGTGCGCATTAAGAAACTGCCGATAGGGTAAACAGGTCAGAGACCGATGCGTCACCATCTGGTGCTACAGGTACGACTCCCGTCGCCCCGGAAATGCGGCCAAGTCAAACATCTGCAAAGTTTCTCACCACAGCAGTAACGATGGAAACGGGGAGAACTTATAGATGCCGATTGTCAAAGGAGATGCCTAAAGAGAATATGAACTGCAGCAGAATCAACAGAAGTGTTCTATTACCCGAAGAGAAGTAAAAACAGAGACGAATTTATTATGTAGTTGAGAAATCCAGATTCATCTTGAAGACCATCATCCCCTAGGACTACACCTGAACCACTTCATTTAGTAATACTAAAGATAAGATAATCATCACTTTTATTAATCCCTGTGGGGAAACTGTCTTCACGCCTCCCTCAACTTGCTCTTCGCAGAGTAAGTTGTCCGCGAAGGGCTGCCACCTGTGGCGGCGCCCAGGGAGCTGGGGGTTAAGGGCCTTGCTCAAGGACCCGCAGACGTGCTGAGGCTGGGTTTGAACCGGCGACCTTGTGATCACAAACACACAGGCTTAGCCCCCTGAGCCACACGCTGCCCCCTGTTAAAGGTAACATCGCAAGTGGGACTTTTTCCATAACCCCTGCACAGTCAAGAAAACTTTGAGAGGAAATGTCTTAGCGACCATGAATGGCCACGTTGGCTATTCTCTTGGTTGTACAGCCATGATTTATGAGAAGGTGTCTCCTAAGCGGGGTATTTGAGGAGAGGGTGCTGGTTATTTCCCCCTCCGCCCCCACACCATCCTCTGTAGATATACATAAATACTGCTGTGTGAAACTATCATTCCGATAGAAGAAGCTTCGCATTCGTCCATGAATGCAACCCCAGTCCCCGGTACAGCCCTACAGTCCATTTAAACAAAAAAATTACACATACATTTATGCGGCTTCACAATAAGACTTTAACAAATGCGTATTTCTTTAATAAAAAGCTGAGAATAAGTGAATCGTGACCTAAAAGCAAACTATCCATACACGGCATGCAAACCTAATTAATGCCCAATAGGATTACATACGCTAAACCAGCAAAAGCACGACAACGATTTAATATTAAAAGGCTAGCAGGTCGCTTAAGCTGGATCGGCGCACACCGCTATGGGGAGGGTCGCAAGTTAACGGGGATAATCATACCGAGTGAACGTGTTTAAGGCCGTAGGGAAGAAGAAAAGGGAAAACGGGACACGCTGAAGCCCGCGGCCGGACTCGGAGCGCTGGTCAGGGCTGTACTCTCAAAGGACACGCCGCTGGCTCGGGAGATGAACACGGAGGCCCTTTTTTTTGTTCGCCTAACACTGGGTACTTTGCAGGTAAACACACATACA
The DNA here is from genome assembly GCA_026777985.1 of Mormyrops attenuatus. NCBI lineage: Eukaryota > Metazoa > Chordata > Actinopteri > Osteoglossiformes > Mormyridae > Mormyrops > Mormyrops attenuatus. Next base: position 1,403,495 of record JAODKC010000101.1, on the reverse strand, counting down.
CACACGGCCCGGCCTCGTTTGGTTATTTTATTTTATTTTAGTTTTATTTTTTACGGGGCTCCGTTCACAAAGTAGCCGCTTCCGAGCGAGTCGCAGGGAGCCGAAAGTGGCCGGACCCGTTTAACTTGCTGGGCGCCCGCTTTGCGGCGCGGGCAAACCAGCCGCCGAGATAACCAGTAAGAACCGGGAGACGAGCGACTAGTTAGCGGAGCAGCCCGCAACCCCCCGAAATCCCCGAGTGGAGCGAAAATAAGATGTTAAAAAAGGGGAATAAAGCGAGTGACTGCAGACCGACAAGCCCACTTACCAGAGGGGACATCAAAAGAGCAGCTTCCCAGAAAGGCACGGCGTCCCCGTTCGCTAGAGCATTATTACGCGGTTAGCACCGACGAGCGGCTGTTGCTGGCCGGTGCTCTCCGGCGTCTCTCTCTCGGTCGAGCGGTAGTGAGTACGGGCTGGTTTTTTAAAACCTCTTCCCCCCCAGACCCCACGAGGCTGCGGTCGCCTCTCCTGCTCTTGCTAGACAGGCTAGTTAAAAATGTAAAAAAAAAAACAAATAAATAAAAAAACACCATGGAGGTGGTGGTGGTGGTGGGGGGGGGCAAAAAGGGGGAGAAAATGTGTCGGTGTATTTTTTTTTTCTGTTACCGCTGCGAAGAAAAAATATAAAAAATAAAAACAAAAGAGCCAGACAGCATCCTAGTGGTGAAAGAGGGGAACTGCAGGTGAAGCGGAGGGGGCGCGGATTACGGATAAAGACGCGAATGAGGCCGTCCCACACAAAGACGCCCGCTATGAATGGCACCCAAAGCCGCTCTAACGAGATCCCCATTATTTCACTTTCTGGCTGAATTTTGTAACCTCTTTGCCTTCACGTAAGTAGTCTTAACGTAATGGTCATATTAAAATGATACTCCGTTTGACAATAAGTAGCCTACATTGATTGGGTATCATGACAATTAACATAAAACGGGCTTATTTTATGTAGGCTGATAAAAGTGCCGTTATTTGTTGTGCTTTTCCAATTTTTTATTTGTTTCTCAGAATCAGATAAATTAAATCATGATGGAGCAACCGAAGATGCTGGTCATGGACTGATAACTATTAATGGTAACAGTATTTTGTCCGTTTTTAAGTAAGATTAACCTTTGTGCCCCCCTGACTACTTCGTCTTACTAAAGGTGAGCTCACATATAATGATGCATAAAATTTGTTTTTAATAAATACGGCCGTCGCTGTGTAAGGCACGAGACGAATACCGTCTTCGTTAATTGGTAAGCATATTCTTGTTTTTTCCCCCCATGTAATTAATGTAAATTGCAAGAGTTTAACACACACCACTATCTACAACATAACACGAATTGTTCTTTTTCTTCTAATAGAACATTTAATATAACTACTACTAATTTAAAAGAACTACTATTGTGCCACGCTAAATTCGAAAGCTGCATAGGATGAATGTTTTTAATTGATATTGAAGAATAAATGAGCATTTTCCATTGTAAACTCTGATGCCTAATATATACTTTTGGTCTGATCGAACATTAAAAGATCAATATAAGCTAGTTATGAGCTTTTTGAAAGGAAGTTAATTGCATCACACATAAAAATATCAATAGCCTACATCTTTCAGCTTGCGTAAATGCGATTAAACTTCAGGATGTTGTCCTATTAATTGCAGAAGATTGTCTATGAATGAAGGAATATCAAATTTGTATAGAGTAGATGGGTTCTTGCATACAACACACACTATCATTAGTATTTTGCATGTGAACGTTTATTTGCGTTAACTCGAATAGTGACTGCTAACTTGCACTCAGCTCGGTGTGTGCGCGCCTGGTGCGGGGGGGGAGTAGGTCGGCTGCGGGTCGTGATGAATGGCACCATTATACGGCACATTGCACGGCTGTGGTGCGGCTGACACGGGGAAGAGCAGCTGCCAGACCCCCGCATTCCTTAGCGGGAGAGACCAAGGGCTGCCTGCCTGGTGAGCCCGAACAGCTGCGGTGGCAAGCGGCTCCCAGTCGCTCAACACGCGCTTTTCCGTGCTCCTTTGGTACCCGCCTTGGTCATCCTCTCCGAATGGTTTTACATCTCCACTTCCAGTTCTACAAACTAAAGAGTCCCCCTAGTGCCCTGTTCATCAACATTCCAATTAAGGCACCATTTAAAAATTACCAGTACTTACCGAAACAGCTCAGGGAAACGCTTAAGACGACCCGCTCCATAACGGAACAGCGAACACCTGTGAAATGTTCGGCGCAAATAAGCGGAATGGTTCGCTAAGCAGATGGTGAACATGGGGGGAGCAGAAGCCAAAAACCACAGACAACCCCCCCCCTCCATCATGTTTTATAGTTCTCTTTTATTCAGACAACCCAAATAAAAGGCACATAAAACATTGCGCGTGTGTTTACATAATTATTCTGGACAGACATACATTTAAAAAAATGTAGGAATGTTTAACTTTCTGCTACTCAGAAAGTCTAGTCTTCATATATACAAAAATTACCGTTGTTAATGTTCTAATACAAAAGATTTATAAAAGGTTATTTTACTTTTTTCGTCTTGCACATATCTATCATGACTACCACGTCCTCAAAACTAAAATGGTTTTATACAAAGATATACATTCATTAGCCTACACAGGGTTTTCCAAACTTGCCAATCCATCCATACTGGTAATATGTAAAAGAGCAAATCCATCAATTCTTCCCCATTCCCAATTAAACATAAACCACAGCTTTTAGTTCAACTCAAATAAAAAGCACTTAAAAAGGAAACCAACGGCACATAAAACAAATCAGTCCAGCCGTTATTTTTCTCTGAAATGACAAACATCACTCAATGGATTCGCATCTTTCCTTGACAAAACTAGACGATGCCTTAATTCAGATTCATTATGGCGATGTGGATCATTCTCCATACTCACAAAAAGCTTCGGTTTGCTAAAATAAAGTCTCGCACTTGACAGAGCGGGTGAAGGTCACTTTCACAAAACTAATAATCCACTTTATGTCCGTCAGCAATAACCGCACAGCATTTACTCGGCGTGGCAAATGTTTGGAAGTAATTCAGGCACATAAATCTTTTCACTGTGAATGACGACCAACTGCACACATTAACTTCACCTTCCCAGCTAATGCTGGGCTGATTTAGCGTTCTCTTTCCACAATGTTAATCTCCCTTGTCATTTCATTACCGTTTTTTTTATGTTTAACCAATATGGATTTGATGTTCCCATAATGCTAGGGAGCAAATTATATGTGTCCAGCGCATTTGGTCTTTCATTCCAGGTGGTGAATGCCGCACGTCTCGTACCTTGGCACGGAATAATACAGTAGGTCACAAATGACTATCTGTAACCATGACACAAACTGCGGCAGGACAGGCTTCACAGACATGACATACTGACTATATACGCTGCCTTACTTTAGACCAGAGGCATTTTCGGCCTGTGCGCTGCATACTCATTGGCCTACAAGTGCTTTTTTTAAGTCCACAGTAAAGACAAGATCAAATGTCCGGGGCGGCACTAAAGGATTCTGGGAAGGCGCGCACACGACCTCAGTAAAACCCTAAGCAACACTCGGAGCACCCGTTCAGCCTTCTTATCACATGTTCCGGTCTGCAAGAGTACATCTGAACCCTGAAGATGGCAGTTTGAGTTATGAATGTGATATAAACAACTCGAAAAGTAGTCCTTTTTTCAGCATTTTTCCTCAACGGATGGCCACAAACAAAAGTCGATTTGTGGATCCCTGATCTCTGAAGGGAGTTTATGTTCGAGTTAAAATCCAGTAAAATACGGTGCATTAATATTTACAAAGTAACATTAAAAATCTAGGATGCATGTAAAACAAAAACTAAGTTTACATAAACCAGACTGCTGGGTCACTCAGATTTCTTGAGTGGAGGATTCTTACTAAGGTTCTTCAACTTTAAGAGTAATAAGATCAAGGGTATATTTAAAAACCCTACCAAAACTAACCAACATGATAATCATAAAACTTGAACATTTTCAGGACCTTTCTCGGCATGGCATCTGCTGACCACTAGATGGCCCCAAATCTACATAAAAAGGTTCATTACCTAACACTTAAAATCTGATCTTTGATAATACTGATGCTTTCGGAACATTACACATGGGATATGCGTTTAGTGCAAGACACAACTTTCAATTTCCCATAAAATGGCCGGCGACCACCGATTTCCACGTAAGAAGCACATTCCCAGCTCTCTCAAAACAAGGGGAAAAACCTGCAAAAAAAAAAAAAAATCTAATAGCAGAAGTGCCCAAACCTGGCCCTCAAAAGCCCTGGGGAGCATGTGTGCCGCTTTTCACTCCACCTCTGCTCTTAATTGCTTCATTGAAGTTATTACTGGGAAATAAACCAACTTAGCTGGCACTTCAGGAGTCAGCGAGGCGCTAATTTAAAGCATATTCCAAAACCTGCTGGATTCCAGCATTTCAGTACCAGGGTTGGGCACCACTAGTCAAAAGGGACCATGGAGAATTATTCTGAAAAGCAAACAAGGTTGAGCTGGTTGACGCTGAGGATGAACACCATCTGCTCCAAATGCATGGTCTGAGACTGACACGCCTCTCTTCCTCAATACACAGTTTTTTTTCCCATGCATGATATTTTAAACATTTTTCCCTCCCCAGCAGAAGCCTTTGTCCCTTTTGCTATATTTCTTAAAATATGTAAAACTATTAAATACTGTTTAGCAGGCTATAAAATGAAAAACAAACAAAAAAAAAACTAAAAAGCCACCACTCTGTAAGAGAACTTTGAAACATTAACACCTGCAACACACTGTTTCTGCTCATCTTTTCTACCAACTCCCACCCCACCCCACCCCCCACGCAAGGCTCTTCCGTACACTAGAGCACAGCCTTACATGCAAAACCTACCTGCCCCCATCCGTGTCATAACACACTGCTCATTTACAGTCTAAAATTTCATTACTTCACACAGGGAACTCTGGGGGTCAGGTGTATATGAGAATTAAGAGGGTGGGATGAGAGAGAAAAGAGG
>JAODKC010000101.1:1370518-1395660 GCA_026777985.1 Mormyrops attenuatus | reverse complement strand
CCCACACAAGCTTGCAGTGGCAGGTAACTGGAGTGAGTGTAAAGTTAAAAAAAAAAAAAAACATGGTTTTAAACCTGCATCTTCACATCCCTTCCGGAGAAAAGTAACACATTCGTTTGGTGCAACACCTACAACCTCATTCCTGCCATTTCCCAGCATCCTTCAGTGCGGTGTGATGTTTTCCCACATTACACGGGAAACATGGAGACACACTCCCTCATTACCTTTGAAGCAGCCCAAATTTATCTGCCAGCAGCCTTCTGTCGGGATACAAACGTGGAGGAATTACGGGGAAAGGCACCCCTGGCAAATGAGGTGTCACGCTATAGACATGGGCAGACAGGCTGGCTGAGAGGCCATTCGCAGACATGCCTGGAACAGAATCCTAAAAACTGTTCTCTTTCCGCACAGTCATTTGCTCCAGAGACATAAATGCTGACTAAGGTTTCAGCATCTTTCCATGCAGTCATGCTAATTGGAATCTTTAGTTTGCAGGGCACATGTGTAATGGTACTCTTTAGGCAAAGGACTGGCATCCTGTCCAGAGTGCACCTCAGCCTAGTGACCTGTGCTGCCTGGGACGGGTTCCTTGTGACCCAGCTCGGGATAGGCCGTTGGATGGTTCTACAGCATCCGAAACGTTCAGCAGATATTACCACAGATGAGTCACTGTGGCTTTGAGAGTCGAGTTAAAGCAGAATGTGTGGGCAGGGCTAGGTGAGAGAAGAATGAAGAGGGAACCACAATGCGTTGGCACAGCAATATGCAGAGACGGTGGCCCACAGGGGCTTTCTAGGATTTTTATCATTTCTTTTAAGGCGTGTTGCATATGTGGGGCCAACTTTAACATTAGCCAATGACACGACGGTGCCCCAGTCAGCAGCTGGTCTGGGAGAAACAGGTACAGCACTGACTCAACATTCCCGCGCGACTGACTCAGTATCCTGTCAGAGTGGGCCAGCGGCAGCGGCGTCCGGCATTCCTCACTAGAGACTCAGGAGACGAGGACTCCCCATCATGGTGTGTCACTGCCCTCAGGGGGTGGCAGCAGTTCTGCTGTGCAGTCTGTCCAGATATCACATAAGCCGATTTTCTCGGCCACGCGCACACTCGGGAAGGGCTAATATCACAGCCGAGAAAAAAGGCACCAGATCGTGTGGGGGGGCTGGCGACCTGATTCCCAACCCCCCCCCCCCAGAGTGGGATGGGGGCACGGTCCGCCGAGGTACCTTTGTTACAGGAGACGTTGAAGCCGGTCTGGCCGTGCGTCTTCAGGTGGCTGGTGATGTAGGCGGCGCTCAGCATCTTGCCGCAGACGTTGCACGTGACCTTGCCCTCGTGCCGAATCATGTGAGAGCGCAGGCGGTCTTTGGTGGCGAACGCGGCCGTGCAGGCCTGCAACACGGATGGGAGAGGCTTTAAAACAGCGGGCCAATGCAATCGCTACGCCTGACCCAACACTGTGAGCTGGGGGAGGGGCTTTAAAGCTCGTTTAGCTCAGCGACCGCCACCTTCCCCTCATCCGGACCGCAGACAGAACGACGGGCGGTTAAACCACGGTTTAGGCGGATAACTCCACACATTAAAGGGTGAGATGAAACCACACTATGAACTAAGCCTAACTTTAGGTACTAAGCGTTACCAGATATTTTTTTCTGCTTACATAAATGAATCTCAACTGTTTCCACAACAGCAGGAGATTTACTAGTGACAAAGACTCCAAAGAGAAGCTTCTTTGTTCTGACTTCAGACTGCTTCTTAACCCCTTTCTGCCCCTCATCAAGAACTGGTGAATTAGCTGATCTTGCTTACAGTTTAACTCAGACTGAGCTACTGCTCGGGGACCAACACATTCGATTGGTTGGTCCCACCTTCTCTAGTGGCTTGGACCCACCTCCTCTACAGTCTGATTAGTTATTTTTCTTTCTGCCCTCTGAACATTTTTGTGTATGTAAAGTCCCTCGAGCCTAGGTCACACTCTATAAAGTTATGAACACATTACTCAAGAGCCATCATATGGCAACAGAAACCGGACCCCCCAACACAACGTCTTACCGTTACTTGGCATCTGAAGGGTCTTTCTGTAGAATGAACATGCTTCACGTGACAGCTGAGATGATCCGGCCTGAAGGAGACGGGTGGGGGGTGAGGGTGGGGGGGTGCCACATCAACACTACTAGGACAAGAGACCACTGCCTCACTCATACCATCATTCACACACTCATTCACTCCCACGATCACTCGCTCATTCACTCACACACTACCTCATTCCAGCTCTCAGTCCAAGTCACAAGTGTCACTCAAGCAGTTTTCCAGGGTTCAGAACTCTACGCAGGCATGTAGGAGCCAAACCCTGTACTTCCACTAAAGTTCCCACAATTCAGCAGACCGGTGGACATGTTCCTTCAAATCCAAAGCCATTGGTTACCTATTTATTAGCATGATTATTACAAATCAAGGCCAGTGTTGTGATGCTCATGACCACACTGCATCAGACAAGGTGTCTGGCTGAGGTCACATGGGTCACGAGCTGACCACCTGCTTTGGGACAGCATCTGAGCAGCACGCGCAGATTTGTCAGAAAGGCAGGCATATTTAGGATTAAAAGTGACCAAATGAAAATGCTTAAAAATGTCATACATGCTGACAAATGTCACTTTTCTACAGCATCATGGGGGAAAACATGGAGAAGGATGATGAGTATGAAGCAGAGAAGTATCACCTTGTTTCTTGAGGAGCTTCACCACTGCACTATTGTAGAGCAAATTAAAGGTCTAACTTTAAACATCAATCTGTCTGAATTGTGGGACTGTTTCAGGCTTTATTGCAGTCAAATATGCACAAGAGGTACTTTCAGCAGGGGACGGGATTCTCAAAGCGCAGACCGCACTGGCTCACACTCCCGGCCCACTCCTCTCCTCGCTGTATCTGCTATGGCGCCTCGGCGGCCGTGGGCTACACAGCCAATCAATGTATAATGTAACCGAAACTGTGCCATCAAATTTGAAAAGAATGTTAAGCAACCCCCCCCAACCCCTCCATCCCCAAAGACTTGGGGAAGGGGGGCTGAGGGTACAAGGGCCGCTTGGCGAGATCGAGAAGTCTGACACGCGTTTGACCTAACGAGGCAGACGAGGCCGGCAGCGGGCACGCACCTGGAGAAGCCCTTCCCACACACGGAGCAGACGTACGGCTTGTTGACGTCGCCGTCGTGCGAGCGCACGTGGTACGTCATGCGGTCCTTCCGCTTGAAGCGCTGCTGGCAGATGGGGCACTCGAAGGGCTTCTCATCTGAGTGTGACAGCTTGTGGCGGTTCAGGTGGTAGACGTCACGGAAGGCCTTGCCGCACATGTCGCAACCATGGTTCTTCTTCACCGGCTTCGGCGGCTTCTTTGGGGCACTCTGCTGCGGCACGCCAGACATGGTGGCGGCAGACATGACGCCAGGGCCGGCCGAGGCAGACGAAGAGGAGGTGGTGGCCGTGGTGAGGATGCCGGCGATTGTGGAGATGTAGGAAGAATTGGCAACGCCCTCGCGGGACACGGTGGACACCAGTGGCACCATGGTGGGGGCGGTCTGCACCTTCTTGGGCCGTGAAACCATCTTGACGCCCGTGTGGCAGGACTCATGACGCCGAAGGTGGTAGCTATCTCGGAAGGCCTTGTTACAGTATCCGCAGATGAACGGCGTCTTGCTCTTGGGCTCTTTCTTCACCACTGCGACAGGGCCCACGTGAGCCCCGCCCCCTGTCCCGCTGGCCACGTTGTCCTTCAGCAGTTCAGCGATGCTGACTGGAGGCTTCTGGTCCAGGGGGATGGGCAGCACGGGCTTCTGGTCTGGTGGGTCAGCACCGGAGTTGAGAAGAGGGAGAAGGCTGTTTTGAGCCACCTGGTGCTGGTGGTGCAAAGCCTCGTTGGCCTGCTGGGGGGCGGAAGAGAGACAAGAGCACACCCAGGGAATGTCAGCGCTGGCTGCTTTTACAACAGTGGACCTAGCTGTATCACTGCGGCGGGTCAGATCCGCAATTCTGACACTGCTAGCTGAACCCGGCCAGCAAGACCCTTTATCTCGAGTTTATGAGAGATCGCAAACCACTAGAAGAAATATCCATCTGGCTAAGGACTCACATGGAGGTCAAACACACCAAGTCAGTCACATTCTCTCCCGTGGTACCCTAATAATAAATGAGTTTAAGGGCTCACATATGTGTTCAGTCAGAGAAAAGAAAAAAATCCACACAAAACAAAACCTTCCTGAGAGACAGAAGGGACAGACACAGACCACTGAAAATCGCCCACATTGTCTAAATGGAGACAGAGTCCTCCCCAAGAAATGGCACATAAACGAGAGCGTCCAACCAGATGCTTGAAATTCACCGGCTGCCTAACCAGGCAAGACTTGCTCCAAGCCTGTGTTTAGCACTGGTCAGCAGTCCAGCTTTGATAAATGGGGAGCTCCTGCTTTGAAGAAACCATACAGGAAGTTTGCAATTGTGTGACCACCGTTGGACGCACTGAAACCTGGACTTAATACCGCTTCACAGATCTGCGTACAAAGAACGGCTGACTGCCAGTCGAGGATCTAAAAGGGTTTGGTGTAAAAATGACTGTCCACAGCAATGGGGTCGACTTGACCTTTAGCAAGAGGCTAGCAGTGGAACATGACATCCCGCCACACGTACGCACCAGTAAGCCCATCAGGACGGTCGTGGCAGGCTGGCTTCAGGCGAGGCGTGAGGCAACCAGCCAGTTTGGCAACATCAGGACACAGTAGCCTGACTCAGCATGAGCTCGCAGGAAACCAACTCAGTTTCCCCAGAAACCTCCTGTGACACAAAGGTGTTTACAAGCACCCTCTGACCGGAAACGTGCAGCAAAGTGAGCCCTGCAGACTGTCAATTCACAGCCTTGGCAAGAGCTGTGTCCACTTGCAGTTACACGCACGCAAGATTAAAATGAAACCTAGCACTGTTTTAAAATATTAAAATGATTCTCTTTGCCTCTTGCCAGTAATATCCGACCTGTACTTCACACGCAACAAAGGAACGAGGTAGAAGTAACAAAGGTCACCAGACACTTGACATCCATGCAATCAAAGCACCACAAGGCTTTGAGATGTGCCGGTATTTTCAGTACTTCCTTCTGCCACAAAACGACTGGCCTTGGGGGTGGGGGGGGGGGAGGTTTTTGAACCACTAATGACCTCTCACTGTGTTTGGTGGAGAAGCCAACCAGCCTCATGCCTCAATAAGATGTAAATATTTTGATGAGAAAAAAAATAGCTCTTTGCTGGCTAGTCAGAGCCAAGAGGAATATTCTCTTTCACAGACGTTGGCACTCCGAGAGAGAATCCCTGTGTGGCTCATGCACGCACGCACGCACGCACGCACGCGTGCACACACACACGCACAGCATAAATTCTGCAAAACAACTGAGAAGGAAAAAAAAAAAAAAAAAAAAAAACCTTCTGCAACTCAATTCTTCCCTCACAAATGCAGTTCTCTCCTCATAAGCGGCGCTGACACAAGCCTGATTGCATGTCGATCTTTGCTCAGGGCTGCTTGAACTGTGGCTGTAACCTTAACACTGACTCACCGCACACTCCCAAAATAAGCACTGCCTCAAACCCAAGCCCTTTGAGTCGCGGTAACCCTACCTCCCGAAGCGCAACAACGAACGAAAGGCAACGCCGGCACTCGCGGCGCGTATCCTACGCAACAACTAAAAATAAACCCCTTTGAGACTTGTTTTTCGCAGATTTCATGTGGGTTTTTTAGGAAACCTGAGAGACTCGTGTGACATGGTCTTGGCTCACGGGCCAACTCGGTGAACCTGGGAGAACATCCATCTCGACGGATGCCTAGGAAGCATTCGGGCCCTCGGGGCCCTCGTTCTGGATGCCAGCCAAGATCAAGCTGAAAGGAACTACAGGCTTGGCAAAAACGGGGCTTCCATCCAAAAGGGCAGAAGCAAGACGACACCAATTTGCAGGAATCAACAACAGCCCCGCATAAACACCTCTGAAAGAAGTGGTTTCAAAACACTGGTGATGTCATTTCCTCTCTGAGGAAGGGGGGGGGGACAAAAAACGCTGGCTCTGTGGAATTCTCTCTCAAAACAAAAGGCTGATATACTTCTAGGAAATGCAGTTTCATAAATTAGCCTCCTTATGGAAGACAGAGAAAAATGGATCGTGACCGTGGAGGATTTCGGTTTAGCAGAGAGAGCCAAGATAAGATCAAGAGCACTCCAAGATGGTCAAATTGAGAAGAGTCCTGATTCGCCAGCCGTCCACGGGGAGAGTCCTCTTGCTTTGCTGACATTTTGGGGGCTTCAAAAAATGTCTCTCACCGCTAACAGGCCAAATATGGGGGGCACACCAAATCTGACCCCTTGCTTTCAGGCTCAGTCATCCATCCAAGCATCGCAGCAGAACAAGGAACAGGGTGAAAGAAGGGGGGGGGTGAATTCCAAATTCTATCCCTTATGCTATCTGCTCCATTGTGGGGGACAAAAATCCAAGCAGCAAGGCACTTAAAGCCCCGTGTGGGGGGTGCAGCTTTGTGAGAGCATCCTCGCCGATTAGGACGCACCATTCATATGGGGGCGGGGGGGGGAGGTTCCTCCCTCAGGCGGGTCGGCATCCCCCAAACGTAGACCCTTTATCGACATGTTTAGGACACAGGCCAGATCAAGTTAGTTGCAGTTTCTTGTCATGTTATTAGCGTTCGGATACACGTGTCTATAAATCCACATATATGTATATATGTGTGTATATATAGAGGAGGGGGGGTGTCCTGACAACTATGATACAAATCTGGTCCAACCCTGAGGGTCACCACAGCAAAGAATGCAGATCCTGGATAAACCAACACTTGGGGGGGGGCTGCAAAACTTCAGAAGTATGACACTTTAGGATGAACCTTAAAGACTCCCCCCTCCCCCCCCCATCCACAAACATCTGAGTGCACAGAGTAGTACCCCAGGAGAAATGACACCAGTGTATGGAATGATCCCTTTAGCCCCGGGACCCACGCTGGGTCTTGCGCAACTCCGAAAGCAAAACCGGAAGACCATTTAATAACATTGCAGAAGCGCCAAAAATTCCAGCCCCCCCACATTTGAGTCAGAGACCACACATGCCTTCACAAAGCCCTCGAAACCACGTTTTCACCCATTCCGCAGCACGTGTCTGCCATGACTCGGAGTGGAGGTAATGAAAGGGCCAGCTACGATGCAGGCACACCGCCAAAACCCTCAGAGGGTTTAAAAAAAAAAAAAAAAAGGAGGGTGGGGCTTAGAGCTGAGATGCGAGCGGGGTGAGTCATGAGAGCGCGCAACTGACGCCTCCACAGGAGCAGGGACACGGTGGCCATTCCTGAGCTTGCCTGGTGCCAAGTACTTAGTGCCCACTGGATGCTAATTAAAACAAAACATTTTTTTTTTTTTAAAAAAAGCACATAAATACTTCCACAAGAGCAATTCAAATTAAGTACCTTGCTATAGAATCTATCTGCAGCTTCCCCTGCCCGCTACCCTCCACTGCAGAACGTGAAATCAGTAATCTCCAGGTTGCAGGTTTGCGTTCATCATATTACTTGTGATTTGGGATAAGGCGGGCAGCCACGCGAGGCTACCTAAGACAAGGACAGTGAGGGGCTGCTTTCAAAAGGACTGGAAGGAATTCTGGTCTCCCCAACAGCCCACCAGCCAGGCCCACTTCTACTAAAGTTGAGTCTGGTTTGTAACACCACCAGAAAGTGGACTATGCCTGATTAGAGACACATGAGTGAAGATCCTGGATCTTCTGCAAATCCTACACTGCAATTTAAGAGCTTAACTTTAAGTGTAACATGTTGATATAATGGAGGGGACGGTAAACTCATCAAAGAACCGAACCACATGGCACAACGATTGCACTGAGCTCTGGACTTCATCTGGAAAAAACGGGACACCCCCCCCCCCCCTTTTCACTCCCATGAATCAGTGATGTCTGAGAGGCTCAATGACAGCTCCATGTTCCAGGTGAGGGACACAGAACAAGTGACACCCTGTGTCACACAGCCCTTATGCTATCTGGAGGCTGGGGGGCATGCAGTGCTCTAACACGATTCAGAAACAGTGTCCAATTACGTGCACCTCACCACACTCCTGAATGCGCCAATGCGGTCAATGCAAGACTCACAGAGGACCATCTCTTAGAAGTACATGCACCTGAGCCCCAAACTGACTCCGTGGAGAGAGACTGGCAGCTCCTGGGACGGGGGGGGGCTGTCCTCCGCCCGCTGTGCTCCAAGGCCACCGCGTGAGGCTAACACCTCTGCTCTTCACAGAGTGCCACACGGCAAAGAAGAAAATCTAATAAAAGTATTAATGGGTTTTTATTTTTATGATACATTACTGAAAATGCACCCTCAAAACATTTTACAGTATACTAAAATGAAATAACTTTCTCCCACAATAGGGTCAATTCCCATGTTTGAAAAATCCATGCTTAAAAATAAAAAAATCCAAAAAGATGAAATTTAACTTTCACCATTCCAAATGCTCTGTAATTAATTTGCTCTGACTTAATATGAAATGTTATAAGAGGAAGTTTCAAAACCAACAAACAAAATGCTTAAATATTCCAGCGCTGAAAGTACTCCACATTTATAGGAAATTAAATTAGAAAGCAGTTTAGTCTCTTTACTTCCACCTAACCGATGGGATGACAGGGTTGGATAGAATAAACCAGGTTCTTCACACAGGAACCTGACATGGGGAAAAACAGGACTGCATCCTAGTCAGTCCAGGGCAATAAAACTTCATCTTCAGCCCACATTTAGTCTAGACAACACTGAGTATCTGATTGCAAACTTGTACAGTGTGTCCTAGAGATGATTCATATTCTTTATGTACTTATAATAGTTTTCAGTAGATATTACTGTTTCAATAGGAAATCACGGCAAGGACGAGCTTTGCCGTGTCCCACGAAACGCCATCCACCCAACATCATTAATATACAGAAATATTCCAGAAAAATGCAACTTCTTTAAGATCTATCGGTTGCAAATGTGTTCCTGACAAGTCCAGTGAGTCAGAGCTGTATCTGTGACTCACTTTCAGGAAGGACTCGTTTTTTTTTTTGGACTTTCTCAAACCTGAGAAGGAATTTTAATGGGCGGCTAACATTTATACCAGACGCGAGCCGAATTTAATTATCCAGCTTAAAATAACGGCCATTACTATTTAAGAAAGTATATTTTACGCCGCAGACGTAAAATAAAGCAATAAATGGAAAGATGGGGGGGGGGGCAGGGAAAAGGCGCTCAAAGACGCACGCAAATCACTAAACAAACCGGGCAACTTCGCATTTCAAGCACCCGGTTAGCCCTGTCCTACAGTCAAAACTAAAACGAAGTAAAACACTTAAAACGCAATTTACCGCCGTTAAACGGACGGCTCTGCCACTCGGCGTTAAAGGTTAAACCAGACCGCGGTCATTTTGTATGATATGCGGCCGAGCAAAAAACAAAAAAAAAGTTAACCTGAGGTAAAATGTCACGCCTTTGGTCTCAGAGAGGGAGGGAAAAAAAAGCCTCCCTGAGCTGCACACGGCCGGTGGCCATGATGAGCAACTTCACTCGGTATCCCGAAGCGCTGCCCCGCGGCCGGGGCCTCGGCCCGCACCAACGCCGCCACCCGGATCACTCTCACCAACCAAGTTTGCTCCTAAGCCCGCAAATCACATTTCAGAATGGAATCTTAAAAATACAGAAAGGCGGGGGGGGGGAAATACAGGAGTGCACGCTCGCTTACTTTTCTCGCATCGCTGTAGTGATTTTTAATTATTCTTTTGAATTGGAGAATTGCTGTTTCACACAGGCCGGTCTATTCAACGCTGTTAAAATGGACGTTTTGGGAAAGAAAAAGCAGCAGCAGCGAGCTGTGGGCACTAACCGTGTGGCCGGCGCTGGCGCTGATGGTGGCGACGACTTATCTTTTATGTTTAGTTGGCCAGATCCCCCCCCCATCCATACAATAAACCATCACCAGCATCTTTATTTAACGAGTGCTTTTCAATCCCCATAGCCGGCGAGTGCATTAAAATACCATTATTTCAAGAGCTACGAAACTTCGCTGATGTAAGCGCCCAGATTTTTTTTTTCCAAGCGCTTTTTCCTAGCCAGCCATACCTCACAGCTGGAAGTCTTGGACTGATGTAGCAGCTAGCTCGCTACCATTGTTTTGCCTGGATAGATTTATCTAAAATTAAAACCTCTTTATAAAACGAACTGCTCCCGGAGAATCGCACCGTCCTTTGATTCGCATCTCGTTTAAACAGTTAAATTGTTTTGCCCAGGGAAGCCCACTTACCTGAAATAAAAATGTACTCCAACTCGGTTCCATTGCAACACTTAAAAAAACCTGCAGGAAACCTACAAGAAATCTACAACAAAGCAGCTAAACATGGCAGCTGCTACAACTTCCTGTAACCCTTGGCCCGAACCATCTGACAGCGGTTTTGGGTGAAATACAGGCAGTTTATAATACACACTGTTCGTGTAGGGTACTGTGTCGATGCATATTATACAGAAAACATTCGTAGAGAAAATATAAAGTATATTTTCTCAATAATAAATTACTCTGTTTTAACATTTTCTGTTTGAAAGAGTAGTTAAAATATAAAAATCCCCTATTAAATCATGTTTCACTAGTCCAACAGGGGGCATTCGAAAGATGGCATTGAGTAAATCATTTTCTCCCCGCTATCATAAAGCGGTTGTTAACTGTACTATTTTTTCTTGAATTACCTAGTAATATGGCATATTGTAGTGTGTACCGTTTGAGTGTTTATTAAAACTGCATACAGAGCAATAGTCTCGCCGATCCACTGCAGTTAACATTTTATAACATGGTAAAAAAAAAACCTGGAGTAAGATTACCTAGGAAGCCAACTGTTAAGGCGCGATTTGGCGGACTGCTCGCCGGGAGAGTCCGCAAACACTCATTCAAACGTTTTAGCATTTTTCCTACATGCACAAGAGCTCGAAAGCAACGTGTGATACATTTTATACACAGGATCATTGTTTTTCGCACATTTTTGTGTTTCCCGTATATAGTAACGTCCACTCTTTTTTAAGCAATATTTCTCAATTATAAACCGCTAAGGTGACGTACCCGGCAAGTTATTTTACACTATCAGGAGTTTAAAATACCAGAACCTAATAATAAGATTACACATATTTGCAATTAAGAGCGTATTTTCTATATTCTTAAAATAAAAAGATTATTAAAAGGGACTGCAACTTGATTTTTTTCTTGGGTAGTTGATGTCATTGCAACTGCCATATATTTGGTATCTATGTGGTTTATTGAGGTGACTTTTAAACTATTACGAAGGTATACCAACGAGTCATAGGTTCTTCAGTAATATTTGAAAATGCAGTACAAAATCAGAATATGAAGTTAAGGTTTATTAGTGGATGCTGTTACACTTGCTCTTTAGAAATATTTAGGTTGTTGAAAATTCAAACATCTTTCACCTTCTTCTCAGGCTATGGAGCCTTTGTTCAGATTAACTGCTCCGGACATATCTGTGTGACGTAGAAGTATGTTCGAAGAGATTTGTTACGACTTTCCTTGAAGCAAGCACAATAATTATGCGAAATGCATGCAACATGCGCGCGCAATGACGATACAAAATGCATTTACGATGTAGCAATCATTTCACAACTTGTAGATCAGAAAAAAAATAAACAACTGCAAGAAGCACAAGGGGCGAAATTTGGCGTCAAGAATTATTTGTAGTACATAGAAATCTGTTTACTTCAGGACTTTTCTGAACACACATACTCTAACCAAAATATACGAGGTATATAATGAATTTGTGATCAAAATGCTATGTAAAGATTATATAAAGAACAATTATCTGTCTTTTTTTAAGTAATAAATCCCTAAGATCCTGAAATCCAGTTAAATTACTGGTCCGAGTTTGATTTAAAAGCAACTTTCGTGTAGTATCTCGTTTGTTTAGCATTAAGTATTAAGAGCATTAAATATGCTCCAAAAGTGAATTTTATCTTCACAGTGTTTATGTGGAAGTCATGTTGAAAATGGCTCAGAGCTATGTTACACAATGCATTTAAAGCAAGCTGACTTCATTGACAAAATATGTTGAGATTTCTGTATTCACATGTAACTGCAGGTAAAATATGTGGTTTTTACAGACAATATGTTAAACAGATATTTCTTGGTGCCGTGGTTAAGCACGCTTACCGGATTTATTTATAACCAACGGTAAATACAGAAATTCTAATTACACATTGTGGCCTAACTGCTTCCTCTGTTAGCAGAATAACAAGGAAGTCCTGCCTAAGAAATACTGCATAAGTCATAGACTGGAGAATAAAAAGTGCACAAGGGAAATAAATCAATATTCAGAAGATCATTCACTAAAGAGAAGCCTGTATTGATTTAACGTGTTGAATGATAATGAGGTAATTATCTTGTAAGATAAAATACCACTGAAAAGGTGGCATGAAAGATTACTGTTTATGATTATATGGCGTCATTGTACTAATTGTTAACTCCACACATCACATATCAATCCATCCATTGACGTCAAAGATTTTATTGACATAGTAAACATATAAGAAAAGCTTTGAATATGGAAACATACAGAGTAGATTCTTGTATTCAAGAAATAAGACTATTGACCTTCACAGAGACATACACTACATGGAAAGTAGTATTGGGACACACCTCTTAATCACTGAATTCAGGTGTTTCATTCACACCCATTGCCACAGGTGAATAAAACCTAACCATGCAGTCAGATTTACAAATATTTGGGAAATAATGAGCTCACTGAATTCAAGAATGGTACTGTCATAGGATGCCACCTTTGCAATTCGTGAACTTCTTTCCCTGCTAGATATTCCATGGTCAAGTATAAGTGGAATTATTGCAAAGTAGAGAATTATCGCAACTATAATTGGTATTATTGCAAAGTTTAGGAACAACAGAAACTCGGCCACAAAGTGGCTGACCACATAATTAACAGAGCGGTGTTGCATAGTGCTGAGGCGCATAGTGCATAAAAGTCACCAACGCTCTGCTGACTCAGTAACTGCAGAGTTCCAAACTTCCTCTGGCATTAACCGTAGCACAAAAAACTGTGTGCCGGGAGCTTCATGGAATGGACTTCCATAACCGAACAGCAGCATGCAAGCCTCACATCACCAAGCGTCGGATGGAGTGGTGTAAAGCACGCTGCCACTGCACCCTGCAGCAGTGGAAATGTGTTCTGTGGAGTGATGAATCATGCTTCTCTGTCTGGCAGTTTGATGGATGAGTCTGAGCTTGGCAGATGCCAGGAGAACATTACCTGCCTGACTGCATTGTGCCAATGCAGTAAAATGTGCCAACTGTAAAGTTTGGTGGAGGAGGGATAATGGAATGGGGTTGCTTTTCATGGGTTGGGCTTGGCCCCTTAGTTCCAGTGAAGGGAACTTTTAATGCTTCAGTATACCATGCAAGACATTTTGGACGATTCA
The DNA here is from genome assembly GCA_026777985.1 of Mormyrops attenuatus. NCBI lineage: Eukaryota > Metazoa > Chordata > Actinopteri > Osteoglossiformes > Mormyridae > Mormyrops > Mormyrops attenuatus. The sequence goes on along the minus strand of JAODKC010000101.1, from coordinate 1,382,119 downwards.
CAAAGCAAGGTCCATAAAGACATGGTTGGGTGAGTTTGGTGTGGAAGAACTTGACCGGCCTGCACAGAGCCATGACCTCAGCCCCATTTAACACCTTTGGGATGAAACAGAATGGAGATTGTGAGCCAGGCCTTCATGTCCAATATCAATGCCTGACCTCACAAATGCTCTTCTGGATGAATGGGCAAAAATTCCCACAGATGCACTCTAAAATCTTGTGGAAAGCCTTCTCAGAAGAGTGGCATCTGTTATAGCTGCAAAGGGGGGACCAGCTCCATACTGATGCTTATGGATTTAGAATGGGGGGTCATAAAAGTTCCTGTAGGTGTAATGCCTAGGTGGGCCGATACTTTTGTCCATATAGTGTACATATAAAACACCTTGCTACACCTATGAGTGATTATTTTTTAATGGAACATGAATGCCGTTGGATGCTGATTTATGACACGGGTGTCAACTTCCGTGCTTCTTTGGCTGACGGTGAAGTGAATTCCTGTCCTTTATCAAAGTGCAGAGTAACAATGAGAGCAAACTGATAGCAGGTAGGTGACAGAGACATTTGGCCTATGGCACTAGCTCTATGACAAGGGTTAGGGGGGCAGTCATAGTATACCGGGGTAGATATGCAGCAGAATGGACCCCGTTTTTGAGGGGGAGACTTAGGGTAAATTTCAGTGATCTGTTATCAACAAAGCCACTTAGAACATCAAAAGGTGCACTCTCAGAAAAAAATGTACCTTTGCTTGTTCCTGGGGCTGTATCCTCGCAGTTGTACCTTTGAAGGTACAGAAATCGACTCTGAGCAACATCCCATCAATGGTATAGAAATGATCCTCAGAGTCCATTTCTGTACCCTAAAAGGTACAGTTACCTACAGCTAAGGGTACAATTGGCAGGCCCTTGAGGGTACAGCCCCAGTGACAAACAAAGGTACAATTTTTTACCTCTTTTTCTGAGAGTGTGGTCACTTTCAAATGTTTGTGCAAAAGGGGCAGATGTTCAGGCAATCTACCTACCACTGATCAAGACCTTGGAAAATGTGTGCGATATACTTCCATTTAGTATTTATTCAAGTAAGTGAACATATAGATCCTCATAGTGGTAGACAGAAAATGGACACTATGGAGTCAGAGAGCTGAGTTTGCAAATAGATTTGGGTTGAAACGCAGACATTGTATCTATCCACCATTTCAGTAAAAAGAGCTCATAAGCTCATTCTTGGTACTGTTCTTGGCAGTAACATTTTTTTTGTTCTGTCTTTTTCAGATGCATTTTCCAGACAGATGAAAAAAAATCTATCTATTAATCAGTATTGTGTGACCTTTCCTGTCCATTCTTTCAACTTCGCATTTGACTGTTTAATGGTCAAAGGTGCCCATTGTGCTTTTATGTCTTTGTCGCACCGTACATTGGGAGCTTTTGTTCATGTATAGCACAATGAGTGTTTCAGAGGAGTGGATGTGAGCGACCAGGCTATTCCCCGACACCCAGAGCAGCAACAGACAGCCTCTCCTTTGCACATAGTCATGCAGGCTACATCTTTCAGCTTTTTTTCCGGATTCGACCCACAAGGACAGCTAGACAGAGGTGAGCCGCTCTGTGTTCGTATATGCTTTTCTCTCCCCTGTTGAGGTTTAGTTTCATGCCTACATTCCCTATTCACCTGGTAAGTCTGGCACCCATACAGTGCAAACAATGGGTAAATTCAGAGAACCATCCATTCTTTCCGTGAAAATCCATTTTTTGCCTTTTTAAATGACGATAATAAGCCAAACTCTTGCCTTCAGGCTGTTTGATGAGTCGGTACTGGGCATATTGTCAAACTTTTTAAAGATTTCCAGGTCCGGATCACAATTTGAAGTTTCCTTTTGCAATTTATCTGCCTCTGTAGTGGACCTCTGCAAGATCCAGACATTTGCTTGTAGTTCACTGCACAAATGTTCCTTTGTACATTTTGAAGACTTGAGGTTTGAATTTTTACAAGCTAGAGGACCATCTAAAACTGACCTTTGCCTCAGGCCACGTTGTGAGGTCAGAGGTCACTTCTTTGAGCACTGCTAGCTGTGTGTGCATGTCAGTGTTTATGCGAAGCTTGGATCTGGGCAGATGCAGCCGTCTTTGGTGAGCTGTGACTAATGCGTAGTCACTGGGTGGATGGAAATTGGTTAAAAAGAAAGTTTAAGACCAAGGCTGAAACCACTTATGACCAAATGCCCAACCTTTATTGAACATTGGTTGTGTTTTTTTTTCTTGCTAGAATCTCACAGTTGCTGCACATTCTATCACCAGATTTATATGCCAAAAATAGCTTAAACATACTGATTCTATTCTAATTTCAGCAGACAGTACAGGCATGTACTATTTAAACTAAGACCTAGTATAATATTCCATTTCAGTTTATTTCATATAATACCACCCCTACACATACATAGTTGCTCCAAAAGGTTTCTCCTCCACGCCAGCTCAGACAGCTACAGTAAGTTCAATGCTAAAGAAAATTTTAGATAAAATATCTAATGCAAGATGTGCAATTCTGGGATTCGCATCCAGGGTGCGCTGCTGTTTCTGCCCTGTATTGCAATAGAATAAAGCATTGACAGTCTCTCCATTTGTCTTTCCAGATTAAGAATAGGGAGACTGATCCATACTTGGTCACTTTTTAACAGAGGTCCAGAGTCATTGGCAAGATGTGGCTCACCACTGTTTCACATCCTGTTGGTGGCGCTGCTGAGTGATGCCTTGTACAGTTACAAGCAGTCCAAGTTCACTTGCGATCTGATGCTGCAGCAACGTCTGCCGCGACAGGTTCGCCCCCGTCTCGCACTTGCGTTTCTGGATCCTCCGGATCATGCTGGTTTCCACGCCCGCCATCTTTCATGCCGTCCATGTGCTGAACAAGATCGCCCAGGATGAAAAGCTGTAGATGGAGAGGGTCAAGGTTCAACAGCCTGCAGGAGTGGTGCTGGAGGGTGGAGGAGAAGGATCCTTATAGGTTGGCATGCCCACTTCAGACCCTCTCTGTGAAGAGATTTGGGCCCCCCAAGAGGAGCAGGAGTGTGTGAAGGAGGAAATTCAGAGAATGGGAAAGACCCCGCCCACATTTCCAGAAAGGTGCTGCTGATCCACATCTTCCACATGGTTCTGTGATCCATCTTGGCGATCACCATCTTGGTAGGACAGCACTACTAGTTTGGTTACAGGAGACCATCTTTCTCTGCTGCATATTCAGCATCAGCCCAAGCTGCCCCACCCTCAGCGTCACAGCGCTGCACTACCTCTGCTTGGTATATGTCTTCCGCCTGCCCTGTTCCATCTGCCTCAGTGGACTTCAAGAGCACTCGCCTGTCTGTGTGTCAACCAGGAACTCCTCCAGATAAGAGATAAGAGAGATGCGCCCTAGCTATCTCCTTTCAGACTGCAGCCATGGTGCAGTGTGCCCCCAAGAGGCCCAACAGTGAAGTGGAGGGGAGAAAGCAAAAAAGAAAAGTTATATGGGCAGAACTGACTAATGCAGAAAATCACATGCAAATTGAATCTTCTATCTATCTATCTATCTATCTATCTATCTATCTATCTATCTATCTGTCTGTCTGTCTGTCTGTCTATATTTTATTTTCTTGTTTCAGTATTTATGTTTTTTCTCGATTGCTTTGGAGCATTTCTCAAATGACAATTAATATTTGCAAAACAACAAGTGTAATCCCCACACCGTAATGTTACTTCTGCACAGCAGATCATTTCCCATTGCTTCACACTAAATGTGTGTAAGCCAGAATGCTTCACCAAAGTTTAAAAACGTTTCACAAAAATATTCCATAAATTGTACTGATACAGCATTGCTCTGTTTTAGGTTCCCACAGTACATGGTTTTGTTGTTTTTGTTTTGCCATTTTGCTGTTTCTGTTTCGTTCAATGCTGTATGACTTTTTTTTGTTTGCTAATGTCCTGTGTCTTGAGATCTGCACGAGTGCTTTCTCTTGCCATTGAACTTTACATACAGTAATATAGAACCTTGCTATGTTTGAAACTAGTGTCTTTGACATGAACAAGTGTCAGTTTGCTAATGAAAAATGATCAGTCAGTGACAATGAGCAAGTTGGAACTGACTATCATTCAGAATTGTGGAGCTCAGGAGCATAATTACACTGACATACTGACACTGACATAATTACACTGACATAATTACACTGACATAATTACACTGACATACTGACAATCTAAGCACTTTGGCTTTCATGGCTAAAATGATGCTGATTGTACTTTTCGTTTTGGAGGTGCTGACTAATTCATTGGTGAAATTATTTGCTTTTCAGACATGAGTTAATTGTTTTGGGTAAGTTACAAGCTTTTGCAGCTAAACCCCATTTGCAACATGCATGAACTGTATTGAGAAATGCTTTTGCGGTCGTGAGATTGTTAAGCATGTTTCGTGAAATGTGCCAAAGCAATTGAGAAAAACTGTAAGAGTATCTTTTAACCTGTTTATCTGGAAACCTACAAGTTTGGGAATGACTGTCATGTCTAAAGGTGGAAAAAATGCAGAAACGCCTGCGGCTACACCAGCTGCCGGTATTGGAACTTGTTTTGAGTTGGCTAGAGGCTGCTGTTTGCAATTCATCTGTTTTTAGATCATTTATATATTAACTCCATGTATGACTTTTTTTTAGGGTTCCCTCTGTCAAATTAACCACATATTATTTCTGTGTTAGGCCTGCATACTTTTCAAAGTTAGACTTTGTTTGGAGTCAGCAAAAGATAATGTATGGTGGAAATGTGGTACCTTTTACTACAGTCAACATGATTCTAAAGAAGTTTTATGAGTTTTATGTCCTCTAGTACATTAAGTAATATTATATGAAAAACCTGGGAAGATCCTAGCTAGTTATGAAGTATATCACCTTCTCACATATGAAATAAGCTGTCCAGTAAATCACATCAAAAATTATTTCTATATTGTTAATATGCTATAAATACTTTATGGGGAACATTTCCTGTATTAGCAATGGCAAAAGCATCAAAATATAGAGAATATATAAACAGAGGTTTATTATGTAATATCTATCTGAGACTTATTTTTATTTCTATAGTAGTGTGCATATATATATTAGTGGTTTGTATATAAATAAATCATCTCTGAAGGAGACATCTGTGCTTTGAGCGTTTTAGGTTAATTGTCCATGGTTTTGGTCCATTTTGGTTGCGGGAAAACGAGAACGCAAATATGTTATCCACAAGAGGTCGCTGTTGGACAGCGTCAGACGCGTATGTGAGCCACGGTTTTGATCGATTTTTTTAATTTATCACTTTCCGCTTCCAGTGCCCAAATGAAACCAGAACAGAGTATCATTTATTTTATTTATTGTTATAAATAATAATATCGCAACTGTATTATTATATAAGACAAGAGTTTGTGCGCTGTGTACAAAGAATCTCTGCATATTTTTACTGGTATTTGTCCTTGGTGACCTGAAAGAACCCAGTTGCATCTATTCAGTCACTTGAACTGTTTGATTTGTTGCATTTGGTGTTTTGGCTGTCCTTTTTTTTCCGAGAACACAGCTGTCATCCATTTATCCAGCCACACATTTTACAAGATCACTCCAAGAACTCTTCTTAACGGGCGTACAGCAGGAAATTCCTGCTGTCCATCAACATACTTTGATATAGTTATTTCAAAAGTGTTTAAATCTCGGATATACTCTCAAATAGGCGGGGGCGCGGTAAAATTGGGTAAATAGGGACAATTTCCTGGGCCCCTGAATGTCAGGGCCCCTAAAAAATGTAGAACATAATTGTATTGGTCCAATATGATGCGCTTTCATGGGCCCTCCTCCAGCGGCCCCGCAAATAGGGTGAAATATGGTAGCAGACGGGTTTGTGACCAGAATGGTATTGATTCAAGTGATTATTGTGACCATTTCATTTTTAAGTTAAAATATAACAGTGATACAGTGGTTGAAAAATCAAAATGTGACAGGGGAAATTAAGAATAAAGGAAAAGTACTAACAATTAACAATCAAAGAAAAATATACATGTATAACATCTGCAAGCTATCAGAAAGCGATGGGAAAAAACTGCAATAACGATGGCGTGTTGTGGGAGTCATGGTGCAGTTCCCCAAACCATCCAGCAGGTATCGCTGCGCAGCACCGAGCGCCCGGCGGCGTGCAGAAGCCGCCCGCCTAGTGGCTCGCAGTCATTAGCGCCGAGGCTGGGAATCGCTCAGACTGATCCAGCATCAGCCGGATACGGGAGCGCGGTGAGTGTCTGCGGGTTTAGCCGAGCTGGGGAGAGCGATTCGCGGGCGACTCGGGCGCCGTTCACCTAGTACTTGAACCGAAGCGGCCGGTGCCTGAAAATGAGGGCGAGGAAAGAATACGTGCATCGGGGCTGTGAGCTTCCAGCGCCCGGCGGAGAGCTAACTGTTAGCTAACTGCTACTCCCTCCAGCGTCCGCAGAACAAACGAGCCATTCATTCCCAGGCAAGGATAATAACAGTCGGCCGTTTTGCAGCCTTTTGCCGCTGAGACGGACACTCGCGGCTTCACATTTATGAATTAGTCCGCATTATGGTGACGAGCCTGTAGATACTTCGCTAGCAGCCCCTGCGCTCTCTTCCCCTGGGTAACAGCATCTTTTTTGTGGCTGTAATTTTACCCGTCAACAGAACGATTTCTAATGCCGTTATTATACCCTGGGAAGTGGCAGGCGCCTGCCTGGGCGTCGCTGTTCCGGGCGGCGAAGGGACACATCTGCGGTTAGCAGTGCGGCTAAGCGGCTAAGGGTAGGGAGGCGGGATGCGCCGGTGAGGGGCGCCCGTGTGAGCGTGAGGGAGCCGACAGACGGCGCGGTGACAGTCCCACCAGAAGCCCGGGTCCCGCCCTCGCAGCTGAAGCGGCCGTGAGGCGAGTCGCCCTGCCTCGGGTTACCGTTCCGCACCCGGGCATCAGGTGTCTGCGTGACCGCGAACCCGACAAACGGCTCCCCGCTGACACACCTGCCTCCCCCCCCCCCGTAACGCGCAGACCTGGGCTGGAGGGAGGCGGCGTTTCCGCGAACCCCGGCCTGCCCTACCTAAGGTGACGCGGCTACCTGCCGCCTGCCACCGAGAGCGTCCATTATTCACGGCCGCGGCATGGAGAACAAAAGGCGGCCGCGGATCGCGTGTCCGCCGGGCCCCTCTGGCTAGAGCCCGTTAGTCACGATACCTGCAGATCAGTACGTGCGATGTGTCTTTTGTTCGGGACGCTGTTCATAAAGGCCCATTTAATTAGTGTCCCGTCACGCTTTACTGTTTTCGGTTTGACAGTCTGTTTATTAAACGCCTCTTAAGCGGTTACAGTGGCATGTAAACAGAGACTGCTGTGACGACGCTGAATATTGCAAAGTGATTATTTATTCTTTACATTTTAAGTCATTTCCTTTATCCCGTCCCGTCATGCTCAGTTAAAACATTTTGCTTTAGTCTTACACTTCAGCACAATCCTTATGCTCTGGACTCATCACATTCATATAATTACTAACTTAATTATAACCTACTTAAACGAGGTACTAGTCATCCTGCCAGTTTGACTTGAATGCGTTTTATTATTGCCTGCTAATATTATATTTTGCTTAGCAGATACTTTCTTTAAGATCGCAGTCCTACAAATCTGTGTATTTTGAGTACTCATAAAAGAGAAAGTCAGGCTAATGGTGTTTCATTGTGGCCCTTTGTGGGATTTGAAGTAGCAGTCCTCCAGATTTGGCTCCATGGTTACTTTACGTTGATTCCTCATCGAAGGCGTGATTTAAACAGCCAGTAAAGTGCTGAACTTAAAATGTCTGTGTTTCTTTCAGCTTGTAGGGGTTGAATGGAGGGTGTAGCTTGTGTGTGTGTGTGTCTGTGTGTGTGTGTGTGTGTGTGTGTTTTCCCTTGTGTGCAACCGACACTCAAAAACAATTTCAGTGGTGCAGGTATTGCCAACGGCACACACAGCAGGTTTTGTAGCCCATTAAGGAATTTATAATTAGAACATTTAAAGCTGCTGGATTTGCAGACCCGTTTTGGAAATATTTTTGCATTTTGGCCTAACTGCTGCTTCCTTTTGGAATGTCATAGACCCTTCATTGTGCCTGTGGCGTGATGTTAGCTCATTTTACAGTCTGCCCTTTCACTGCCTTATTTTAATCTTGCAGTCAAGCCTCTTGACTTGTTGAAATCGTTCCACTTTTGGATGGAGGGTCGGAGTGAGCTTTATCCCCTGTGTTTTGGTTGGTTGTTTTTGCGTTCTCCAAAGGTTGTCGCACAGAGAACCGACGAGCACACAAAGGCTTTTGACAGATGTAGCTGTATTCATTTGTGAGAATTGAGAGTGGGTTCAATAATTAATGGAGGAGGGGCACTTAACATCTGATATTCTCTTTTCAATAAAAGAGTCTAGTTGATCTCGCCAAGTGCTCAGCGTTAGGGATAGGTGATCCTATGTGCTATTAACCACCTTCCTCACTTGATGGAAGTAGACTCCTTTCCTCCCTGAAATTGTAAAAGAGAATGATTGGATTCTTTGTTTTCCCTCGTCTTCTAGACCATTCATGGTCTTTACATTCATGTTCTGTTGCTGGAGGAATCTGATCTGATGCTATTAATCGAGCTTGTTTAGATATTGGGGATCTCCTGCTGGTGGGAACTGGGATTTTTTTTTCCAGCCTTGGGACCCTTGACAGTTAGAGGAAGTGAGAATCTTAGCGAGGTCTGTGGCCTTTGTGACTTCTCCCACAACATTGTTGCTCATCTGTCTATTGCTTCAAGGCAGGTCAAAGCCAGAGTTCCCTCGGGTGATGGATTGCTTGGTTGAGGAATGTGGTGTTTTTAAATGTTTAAATGGGTTTTTTCGGCATCATATGAGGTTCAGTGTTTTTGTACAAGACTGAGTTTTTCTCTCCCTATGTAATCTTACTTAGACCCTGATTTCCATCCAGTACCTTGATTGTCATCTGTATTTTTTGTTTGTCCTGGTATCAAAATGATTTTTGTTTTTGTTCTTTGAGTCCCCCCCCACATCTGAAATACTTCCCCTGTTCTTCCTCCCTTCCCCCTTCACGTTATGTGGTTCTGTTGGCTTCTGGCTGGAGCAATTCCTAAATGTACCATGAGGATTTCAGGAGCACTGTTCTGGTAGAAGCTGGATGAATGCATTCTTGTCCTTACAATATGTTGAATACCTCGACTTTTTGTTGCTATTTTTCTTAATTCTTTTTTTTTTTTTGGGGGGGGGGTTCAGCCACACTGGGATGTAACAAGACCCTGGAATGTGTTATCCTAACCAAGGTTGACTAATGTTCTTCTGTTGATATGGAGAATGTGTTCCCCCAATGGCAAGTTAATTGTCCCTGGTGTGCTAATTATTGGTGAAAATTTTGTAATGCACTTGAGGAGGGGTGCATTTAGAAGGAATTTACATTTAAAGGCTTTTAAGAATACTTTGGTTATGAGTTGACTCAGTGTTGGCGCTCATATTGGGGAGAGAGAAGTGACCATGGAAATAATTTTTTTTTCCCTCTGAGAAATGTCCGCTCGCTCATCTTTTGCTGTGTGAATAACTGATGTAATTTGTAATCTAATAACAATAATAATATCATTGTTTGCTTGCTCCATAATACGACTGAATTGATTTACTGTTTCCATTCTTTAGGGTGCTTAAACTAGTGGAAACTTAACCCCGTTTGGATGTTACAAGAGACAAGGAGATACACTTCAGACTTTGTATGGAAACACCCTCTTGCCGTGAAGGAACCCGTGTTGACGTGTTGGGACGCTCTCTTTGGAGTGACAAAGTATGTTTAACCTGATCAAGAAAGACAAGGAGAAGGATGTGGGAAGGAAGGAGAAGCGGGACAAGAAGGACAAGAAGGAACGGATGTCAGCAGCGGAGCTGAAGAGCTTGGAGGAGATGAGTATGAGGAGGGGGTTCTTTAACCTCCACCGCAGCTCCAAGCGGGAGTCTAAGAACAAGCTGGAGATATCCAATCCCATCCCCATCAAGGTGGCCAGCAGCACCGAGCTCAGCCTGACCGACATCGACTCGGACAGCCTCAGCAACCGGGGCAGTATGATCTTAGACATGGGCCAGCTGAGCGCGGCCAGCTCCAGCGACGACCTCAAGGGGGACGTGGCCCACGATGGCCCTAGGGGCTCCGTCAGGGAACGGGCGGCCCGCTTTGGCTCTCTGGCCAAGCAGAACTCGCAGGTGGGTCAGATCATGAAGCGATTCTCCTTCTCCCAGAGGAGCAAAGAGGAGAGTCCCTCAGAGGGCTCCACGCCTTCGGGGCAGAACTCCGCGGCCCCCTCCCCACAGGTTGAGGCCAAGCTCTTTGATCCGCAGCGCAAGCAGAACCTCCAGCTGCAGACTGTCGATTGGGTCCCGCCTGCGAAGAGGGTTAGGATCCCTGAGGTGGTGGACAAGACGTTTGCAGCCGACCTGCGGTTGCCGCATGTGGTGCCTCCCCAGACCCCCGAGGCACGGGAGCTGGAGCTCCAGCGCCGCAACACGGGCGACTTTGGCTTCTCCCTGCGCCGTACCACCATGTTAGACCGTGGTGCCGATGGCACTGTCTATCGCCGCGTGGTCCACTTCGCCGAGCCTGGTGCCGGGACCAAGGACCTGGCACTGGGGCTGGTCCCGGGCGACCGGCTGGTGGAGATCAACGGGCGCAACGTAGAGAGTAAGACCCGAGATGAGATCGTGGAGATGATCCGGCAGTCGGGCGACTCGGTGCGGCTGAAGGTGCGACCCATCCTGGAGCTGAGTGAGCTGAGCAGGAGCTGGCTGAGGAACAGCGAGGGGTTACGCAGAGAGGCGCTCGATGTAAGTACCCTCCTCCTCTTTCCCTCCTCCATCTGGAATTAGCCAGGAAGTCTCAGGCCTGGCTTTGTGCCGACTTCCTCGCTTCACGTTGGCTTTGTGTTCTGCAAGAGGGGCGGCTGTCCTGAGCAGCACATGCCGCTAGGTGGATCTGATGGCGTTAATCCCCTGGCTTCCCTTTCAGTCGCCACATGTGGTTCTCTTACAGGTCTGGTTCTCATGCTCTAGGTCTCCAGGAACCTCACAAGCTCTTGGCTAAACGTCCTCGGTGATCTTGTCGTGTCTGTGTTGTTAAACGTCAAGCAGAGTAGCGGAAGGGCTGTGTTTCTTCTCTCCCCCATGCACACATGAACCTCCCAGTTTCTGGTTATTTTGAACACTGCTCCCCTTTACTCCCCCCCCCTCCCCTCCCCCAAGCAATGTTTCAATGTGCTGTCACTTTTTTGATGGTTGGGGTGGCCCAGGGACAAAGATGGAGCAAACACACAAAATGAGCCATGGATTTCTGTATCACTGTCTGACCCGTGCTTTAAGAAGTCGATGCAAAGAATCCTTTACATGTGTGTCTTTGAGAAACACTAACATTCCTGGAAGTGTGTAATCTCAGTACAGTGGTAAACATCAGGAATCACACTTTAAAAAAAAAAAAAAAAAAATTTTTTTTTTTGTAAACCTAGGCAAGTTGGGTAAAGGGCCCGGCAGAATGAAGTGGGTTCGCTTCGGCTTCTCATTCAGGGGGTTTGGGGGGGGGTGGGG
>JAODKC010000101.1:1348174-1369427 GCA_026777985.1 Mormyrops attenuatus | reverse complement strand
GGCCCGCGGGGGCCCCCCCCCGCCCCCCGCCGGGGGGGGGGGGGGGGGGGGGCCCCCCCCCGCACGTACGCATGCCGTGGGATGACAGTTTGTCTAGGCTGCACCTGGCCCCCACATGGAAGTGATACCCCAGGTTAGGGGTAGTGGGGTGGCAGGCACTGGGGTGTGTGTGGAACCCCCCCCCCGCAAGCCTCTGGTAAAACAAACAACAAAGACTCACTGTGGGGTATGACTGGCAAATAGCAGTTTGTGGATTAGGTCACCCCAAGACTGGTGGGTGGGGGGATTTTCCTTCAGCACTGTCATCCACATAGTTAGTGTCATCAGAGTTGTGACCTCGTGAAAACACAACTGCAGGCACGTTCCCACTCCTGACCGTTTCTGGACCCAGCCGGTTTGGCACAGTAATGCAGTCCTGTGAGGGTACATGGCATGTTAAATGGCATGGGGGTAGGTATGTGCGCACCCCCCGTCCCCCCCCCCCCAAACTACAGACAGTTACTGCCATAAATACGTACAGCTAAATTAGACTCCAACTAAACACTGCTGCTTCTGTTCTGTGGTAGCTATTAACTTTGGGCAATACGTTTCCCACAAGCCCTTTACTGTGACAGGCTATAAATACATCCCATAATGTGGTGGCGGAGCTGGCCCCCTGGCGCAGCAGCGCCATTGCTGGATGGGACGGGAGGGCCACCCCGATGGTCTTGTGATTCGGACAGAGGAATTCTCCCTCAGTGGGCCGACGTGTTCTGGCATTTTCTGTGACACAGAGAGAGCTTTTATGTGGGTATGTGACATTTTATTTCTTCCCTTTCAGTGTCTCTCGTTCTGTTTTCCTTGCTGTTGCCTCCGGACCCACATTATTCCTCAGTAATTAAGTCACGACCCAAACTTTTTTTGCTTTGTATTTATTTAGGCAAAAAATGGGCGGAAGGGCCCCTGGCAGTAAAACAAAATGATTTTTGGTGCGACACTGTGCATCATTCACCACCACAATAGTCTGACGTTACAAATAATTTCTTAAACCACACATTCCATGATCTAGTAAAAATGGTTCCGCAACCCACTTTTGGGTCGTGACCCACTGGCTGAGAACCACTGAACTAGTGGACAGGCATAGGCCTACTTCATTTTCATATGTTTCTATAAGTTGGTGCCTCATGGTTAAGCTTTGGTGTGCTTGAGAGACGGCACAAGGAGTGTGAGGTTTAAGCTAATCTCTCGTAACGGTGAGCTTTGTGGACTTAAGTCTTTGTGGTAAATTTTCCTGGACAGGCCGTTCTTGCTTTGTTTTTGTAATAAGGGGACGGAGACAATGGCGCCATCACCTTCCGCATTCCGGAAGCGTTCTGCTTTTGTTCTCCAGCTGCACCGACGTACATGAAGTCTGTCATAAGGAATTTTTTGGAAGCCGGCATTCCTTCGTGCTCTTCCTAGCTCCGCGTGGGCAGCCGCGGGGCGAATTCCCGCAAATCTGCACAAATGTGTCGTAATCTGCTGGCCTTTGAGAGCCTTAGGGGGCGCGACGGAGGAGAACTTGCCCAGCTGTTAGATGTTAAGAGAGTCGGCAGCTGGATGTAGGGATATTTACTCATCTGCATCTTGGAGTTTTTAATGAGCTGCGGCAAGAGGCCTCCACTAATCGGATTCAGTGACGTACGGCCTGGCAGTGCACACTGGATCTGGCGGGTGTTTCCGTAGCTCTGTTGAGGAGCAGATTCTGGTTCTTTTTACTTGGGATGGTCTGTAGCACACAGTCGCTACCATCCCTGCCTGGCTGCACCTGACCCACCCTCCTTCTCATACCTTCTGTTCTGATACTCTGCCGGTGATGCCCCCTAGTGTCTGCTGCTATGTGGTGTCCAGGAGAGTTTGGGTAGCCAACCATTTTGGGGGGAAAACAATATCCTTCGGGGTTGGGAATTATGTTTGTAACAAACTGAAAAAATGTCGCATGAACAGATATTGAGAATAGTTGGATGATGTGGATGATGGTGTGGTAGTTTTGGCATGCAAGCCGGATTTGTAGGGTGGGGAGTTTGTATGTGTGAGTGCGTTATTTATGTGCTGGGTTACCCAGTCCTTTGACAACCTGGTGACTGCAGACCACATGAAAGGAGAACCTGCTGAGAGGAGATGAATGATGTCTGCCATTCATGCATCTAATAACTCCCAAAAAGATCTGCTTTACAAACGGGGTGCCTGGCTCCGTCCTTGGATCCAGGCATCGCAAGTGGTCGGGCCGATCCTTCTGCTCACACTGTTGGTGCAGAGACTCACCCAGAGCTTAGCTGCAGTCGTGAGCCGAGAGGTTCTCTCCAAGGTGTGAAGTGAATGTCCCTAAACGTGCATGGTAGGATTTCAAATCTAGGCACAAACCCAAGTCTCTAAGGAAAGCTCAGGTGAATCCCCAACTGTTTTCTCAGTTATTAGAACTGCAGAATGATTCTCTGGTTGTTATACCTTTTGTGCTGCCTGGGTGCTGCTGATTCTAATATTAAGGCTGAACTATACAGTTGTTAACGTTGGTATTTCCATGAGTCCACTGACACACGTGTGACTGACTATACCCCAGCATTTGTCATCATGTTAACCTTTCATGGAGAAACGCTCCCGCAGCGGTTCCGTTTTGGACGGATCTATCCTATTCACCCATATCCTCTTAAAGACGACACACAGCGGCAGATTATCCCGCGAGTGTAGCAGCCTCCAGGAACCGCCTGTGCGTTAGGTCAAGAATGAAGGAGTTCTGGTGGAGTAGGGGGGCGGGTTAGGGCCGGGGTTGGTGGGTCCTCTATTTATAGACTCTGAAGGTTTTTTTTCGTTTTTTCTTTTTTTTAAGCCACAAAGTCCAATTTAGTTTGGCAGGCTGCGGCGTGCCGACATTCCTTCTCCTCCTCAGCTGAGGAATGAATGCGGGGTCCTCGGTCAGGAGCGGAGCGCGCCTCCAGCCTGTGAGCCAGGCTTTGCCTTTTTTCTTTTTTTTTTTTTCTTTTTCCTCCCTCTCTCCCACTCCTGTGTTTTGATTTAAGATGCCGGGAAGAGACCAGACATACAGGAAAGGTCCACTTCTCTGTCACGGAGGCGGGGAGGATGTGGCGAGGAAATTGCGCAGTGTGTTTCAGGAAGGGTGGTACGGGCTGACGACCCCATGCTCCGGAGCAAACACGTAAACACTCTGTACAGCGGCGTCAAGCTGGGGGCAGTCGCGCCGTGATTCTCATCGCCAGCGGTATCGCAGCTGGAAGCTTTGTGTCGACTGCTGATTGGCTCTGCTTCGGGCAGTGTGGCAGCCCTCTGTAGGAGCAGTATGGTTGGGCCCAGGGCATTGTCATCCGCATGCAATCAAATTAGCTTTTACTATGCAGTAAAACATTTGGGGGGAGGCGGGAGGTCTCACTTAATTGGCAGATTGGTGGGGTTTCTATAGTGAAACCTCCAAGGAGATGTTCTCCAGAAGGTTTGGTTAAGGAGATGTACAACATGGGATGAAATGGGGGGGGGGGTCTGAGGACCCTAGTCCTACCTGCAGTGTGCATGGGGGCAGAGAGGACGGCCAGCTTTCCCAGGGTTCCACTCGCCTTCCCGTGCCGGATATGGCATGTGGTTTGGTTTGATTGCAAGTCTGACTATTTGGTAATTGTTTCCTCTAGTCAGCGGGGGCATGCTGAACAGTTTTGACTATGAGGCACAACTTGAAAAGGGGGTTTTCTTCATTACGGGAGTGTTAATTGTCTTGCTAAAGTGTAACCCCCCCCCAGCTTTTGCATCTGTGCCCATGTGAGTGAGTTTGTGTGTGTGTGTGTGTGTGTGTGTGTGTGTGTGTGTGTGTGTGTGTGAGACAGGGGTTGTAACTGCGGTGAGAGACGCTGCTCTTTATAGTCTCCCATCCCAACCTCTTCTTGCTCGCTGGTCATGTGGGACAGGGTTCGCACAGCTGCCTGCCAGATGCAGGTGCCCACGTTGCATTTAGCTTCATTTGGGCACACTAAACGTGTTCCTATGTCTCTGCACGTACACTTGCGGGCCGTTTTCCACACGTATTTCCGTTGGAATTGCATGACGGGAGTCGGCAGGCTCCTCATTGGCCTGATGGTTCCGGAAGGATGGGGTATGGGAGTGGCACCCTGAAAGACAGAGTGATAGCAGTGAGAGGTTACCATGTCCCCAGAACTGTTGCCTTGTCCAGCCCACCATCTACCTGGGATTGAGGGCATCAGGATTAAATCATGGGACATCAGACCTCAGTTTGGTGTGCAGCAGGCCCTCCTGAGGCTGCCTCTTCAAAGCCTGTTTGTCCAAGTCGTGGCATGGAAAGAAGGTTGCTAAGACTACCATGGTGGCTGTACAGCACTGTTTACCCAGAGTGCATTGCTGCTTGGAATGTCTGTCATGCTTCTTTGCTGGTAGCTCTGGTTCTCAGGAATAACCCGAGCGTGGTGCCCCGCCTAATTGCTGGTTCCCGGACCTCGCCGTTCCTGGTGCGGAGTTGTGCTTGTTTCTGTACGCTTGGAGGACACGGTGTTTTGGCTTTGTCCGCACAATCACACTAGCCCCCTTTGTTTGCTCATTTCCCTGTGAGAAATCCATCTGTGAGAAATTAGTCTGTTGCCCCCCACACCCCTCCCCCCCCCCCAACCAGCCCCTGTCCTCTGCATTGGGTAACATCGCCTTTTTGCTCTACCCGGTCGTCGTACATGCTGCCCTTTCATGCTCATTTCAGACCACCTCCCATATTTATTTTATAACCCCCCTCGGCAGGGGGCTCCGGTATTTCCGCTGCCTGGGCATAATCTCCCTGTTGCCTGGGAGCAATTTTCTCAAAAAGAGTATTTAATATGCATATATATGTAAAATGGCAAAGGCTGGTAAGTGAAGTCCACACCCAGAATTCGGGCAGTTCCCCTACCTGAACCTGCTTGTGAAACCTTGTGAATCATGCTGTGGGGGAGGTATTACGTGTTGTTAATTGCCTGTTCTTACACTGCGTTCTTATCTTCATCTCTGCATATTTGTCACCACCTCTGATCCCTCTCATGGTCCTCTTCGTTTGCGCTATCAGGTGGTTGCCCACAGTGTAACCGGCATCACTGCTGAAATCCACGTTTCAGGTCCCGGACCGTGCTGTTCGTTTAGCCGCTTGTGTGGAACGCCGACTGCCAAGAGGTGCCGTGTCTGTTCACTTCCCTAATTTTGTTCGTTTGTGTGTCCTATTTAATTTGCGTTGCCGCATTTGTTCTTTGTTTCACTCCTGGAAAGCCGCTCTTAGTGGATCGGGATGTTCCGACCCAGTGGGACCAGCCCAATATGTGAGCTTGTTCACCAAGTACGTGCAGCTGCGAGGTCGACGGCTGATGTCCCTCGATTCTTAGTGAGGTACGGAGTCAGACTGTGCCTCCGACTTGCAAGCTTTTTAAAATTCTGGAATCTGAGTCTCATCCGTCCGATCACACATACGCTTCTTGTGCACGCATTCACACTCACGCACACCCGCCCATGTACCGCTCTCTTCTCCCCCCCTCCCCCCCCTTCTGTACCTCACACTGTTATTGTACTCTCCCAGACTATGGTCTTTGTTACCAAAGCCATCCTGATGACTTTGGCTCAGAAATATTGAAACACAAACATTTATGATCTTTGAATTTCGAAACTCCATAGCTCACCACCCCCCCGCCCAGCGAAACCGTACTTTACTGACTGTCGTTCTTGATGCACGAATTCTATTTCTGTTGAATTTATTGTGCATTTCATTTTTTCTCTCCCTGCATTTATTTCATGTTAAATGCAAGTCTCATCTAAATGTGATTGCTTTTCTCCCATGATGTAGAAACCATGGTGTGTGTGTGTGTGTGCGTGCGTGGGGCTACATATCGTGAATTCTCTTCTCTCCATACTCCCATGATCCTCTGGTGTGCAATTCTCCCCCAGCATTGATGAACTCCCCCTCCAGCCTAATCAACATTTTCCATTCTCCTGTTCCTTAATAGAAGAGATTGAATGTGATTGGTTAGTTGCAAGAAGTCCAGCTGTGGAACCACAGGACAGCGTCTGATGGTTTCCGGCGGCTTCTACGATCACCCATTCTCGGCATTTCTGTGGGTGTGGCTTAAAGCGACTTGTGAACCATGTGCAGTCAGCTAGTTTTGCAGAATTCCAGAAAACTTATTCTGTTGTTTAATTACAGAATGCAGCTTTTGTATGCTTTTCTAAGGATGATTTGGTGAATTATGACGTGAAGAGTAAGTAGAATATAGTAGCTAGTACCCTGGAATCTAATCAAATTATCCAGAAATAGAATTTGAAGAGGAACTTCAGTTTCAGCCGTAAGCAAAGGCACAAGGCTTGTTCCATAAGCTTGTGAACATGCCATAAAGTTTAAACTGAGTGTTTTGTGGGACCCAAAGCTGTGGCCCATCTGGGTCCTTCTCCTCAGAGTTGGCAGAGCACTGCTTCCTCTTGCATTGTGTTGGAAATTGACGCTTAATTCCACAACTTCCTCTACAGGCTTTGGGGGGAGGGGAGTGGTTTGGTGCAGTGATGTGATAAGCACAGGAGTGGGAGAACCAGGACTGCTGTGCAGGAAGCAATTGAGCTTAACCGGGAAGCCCTGGCAAGGATTGGGCATCCTACTAGGTCGCTCACCACCTACTGCAGGCCAGTCTTCGAAACGGGGGGGTTTACCAGTAAAGCTGGCCTCTCTATGCCTGTTGGGATGACGACCAGAAAGGGTCGTGTCTCCTGGGGGGGGGCTGTGCCCCGTCTTTCAGCAGCTCATCCTTGGGGAGGGGGGATCTGGACCAACCTGCGGTTACCCAGTGACTGAACACAGCCCCGTTGCACGGTGTCGCTTTTCTCTGGATGACGGCTGGTACCCTCTGCTGGTGTGAAACCGAGCAGCACCAGGCTGTCTGCGGCCTCTCGGAACAGAGGCTCCGTCTGTCAGACCCCCCCCCCTTTGAAATGCACGCTCCCAGAATTCCCCCCCTTCTCAGATTGCACCAATAACTCTACATCTTAGAGACTCCTGGAGGAATTATCCAAAGATTGGTCTTCTCTGATCTGACATTTAAAAAAAGAACTCTGTGCAAGTGTTTGTTTTGAGTGGGGTTATTGATGATATGATCATATGGAAGATAAAAAATACGCCAGGTTTCCTTCTAAGGCCAATATCATGACATAGAGCTCAGTGAGTGACATCCAGATGACTGCACTGTTACCGACAGGCTATAAAGAGGTGTCCCTTTGCAGATCGGAACAGCACTTATTTGCCGAGCACACTATATGGCAAAGCGCTCTGCTCCCAGCAGTAGTCTGAATGATTCCAGCTGGGTTTCCTCCCTTAAATTTCTTTCTGGTATTTATGGAATCTGCATTGGAACAAACATCGTGCTTCCTGACTGGGTCCCTGGGGGTGAGGTGGGCGGAGCAGGGATTGGGGCTTGCTGGTGGACCAGTTGGGGCCATGTAAGACAGGAATGCTATTTGTAAAAAAAACTCGCCACGTACCTAGGACCCCCCCCCCCACCTAGGACAGGGTGTGCTCACACACACCATTCACACCTACAAGCAATTTGGTAACTCCAGTTATCCTCAGCATGTTTTTAGATCGGGGGGGGGACTGCAGTACTCGGAGGAAACTCCACGATGACAAGGGTAGGATATGCAAACTCCACACACGGTACCCTAGCAGAGATTTGAATCCAGTCCCCAGAGGTGTGAGGCAACAGTGCTAACCACTGCACCAACCATGCCGTCCCATTGCATGTGGTGAAAGGTTTGTCAAATGGACATATCTTCACTTAAACGGTCCTTTGCATTAATCAGAATCAGGTTTATTGGTCAAGTATGTGTGGCACACACAAGGAATTTGTTTCCAGCTGTTGGTGTCTCTCCAGTACATTACATTAAGTTGGTGGCTCACTCATGGCAAGGACGGCTTTGCATAGTGTACCAGTGTTTGGCTGCATTCAACCATTGTTGCCTCATGCTGCGGTGTGAGACGTAAGGGCTGGGGAAATTGAAATTTGGTTGCATTATGGATTTGGTTGTACCTAATTAGGGAGCTGTGCGGCTGTAGCCATGTGCCGCCAGCCTGTCATCTGCTTTGATCCCCTTTTCAACCTTTGATCTTTCGTGTCATCTGTGAGCTTACGCCAACTTCCTCTCTGAGGATTTTACATTCAGCGATTAGGCCAGTGGTTAAAAATGGAACGAGATGACTGGCTGCAGTAGACAAGAGGCAAGCACCTCCGGCAACTCCAGCTTTTTGGAATGGTGATATATCCTATCTGGATGGAACTTTCGTCAATGTCGTGAGAACATGTTTTCGTTCCCTGTCCAGCTGTAGCCCTGCTGCTTCCTCACAGACCACCGCTTGCAGACCTTTCACCTTTTCATCCTAGTTTTCTCACTCTCTCCTCACCCTGTGGGGTTGGTCTTCCTCTGGAGCTTTTTCACCCAGTTATCCCCTTTACTCACTGGCCCAGTCCCAGTGTCCACTCTATGGGCTCAGTGATTTTGAGGCATGTTTCTGCTAAGTCCTTGAGGGCTTAGGGCTGTCCAACTGTCAAATCGGCAAGTGCATGAGGGCTCTCTCGCAGACATTTTGAGCCCTTCATGCAGACTTTGAGTGACTTACAGTGGAGGAAGGGGTTATAATTGGTGTGCTCTCTGGGTTTTTAGCCTATAGCCCTTGTGTTTTTAGCGTAGCGCTCTGCTGGTTGAGGTACAGCAGCTAAATCCCCGCTTATGCCTCATTCTTCAATCCTTCCTTACCGCCTGACTCTGCTTATCGTGACGCGAGGGTGCCCCTCTGGGTAGTAAATCATGTCTGCATTGGGAGACCCCCCCCCTCCTCTGTCCCTTCTCACCACATCCCTGTGAGGTCAGTCTGCCAGTCAGTGAATTTTGTGTTGAAGGATCAGGTGGGAGTGAGCATGTTTCCACGATGTTAGCCATTTATAAATCAAAGCGAAGTGTCCTCCCTCACATGCATACATACCACTGAGTGATATTGGTTGATAAGTGCAGGCTTTCCATTCAGCCCTGTTTCTCATAGACGGGTTCATCAGAAAAGCACACGAGATTTATAACCGAAGTATATGTGCTGCCTGGTTTTCCTCCAGTTAATCCAAGACCTCTCTGTAGGAAATACATCATCACCAGGTCCTGAAACAATTCTGTGTTGCCTTCAGCAGTGCAACGGAAGCCAGGCCATTGACTGGAGAATCCCGGAATGCCTGTGGCTCTTTTGGAATTTACGGAATTGCAAAGTGTTTCATTTTTGTACAGTAACTGGACTACGGTTACACTTGAGTGTTGTGTGTAGACCATCCACCGCCACTGTTACCACGTTGTTCCTTCCTTAAGTGGGTCATTGCCTTTTTTTCTTTAAGTTGTACGTATGTAGACCTTGACAGAAGCAGGGCTTTTGCTCTGTCTTGATTGCCTGGTTCAGATGCTTTGACTCCCTGGTGCCACTGTTTTTTAATACTAGGAGAATGACTCTTTGTAACTCAAGTAAATAATTTGGACTAATTCGCATTTTCTCTGCAAATACAAAGTGTTCGGAATGAAACTGCTGAATGGAATGGGTTTCTTGGGTATCGGATGTTTCTCGGAATCGGGTTAATCTTTTTCCTGCAGTTTGCCGAGACTGTGGTTTTTGTCGAGCTGGTGTGGCTAGAGTGGCTGTTAGGAGCAGTTAATGCTCCTGGTGTCTCACGTTTTCAGCCTTCTGTGGTTCCACATACCTCTTTCTTTGCTGGCAGACATTTTGTTTTCCCTGTCTTGGAGGGGTTTGCGCATCCTGTTGTAGATAAACAGTTCTCAGATGAGGAGTAAGAACTCTCAACTGGAGCTCATGCTGTGATTTTTACATTGGGCTGAGGCTGGTGAGCTTGCTGAAGGGGCCAGCATCCTGGAAAGGAGGCCATCTAGAGCTCCAAGAGGTGTAGAGTGTGATTGTGAGTAACAAGGAAATCCCAGCAGCTAGGTTTTCGCCAATGGCTGCAGAAGGGGAGGCAGGAGTTGCTCTGCCCTTACAGATGCAGGTGTACGGATCGCTTTCCATTTGTGTACCCAACAGCCGCACCCTGTAGGCAAACCAGCTTCCCTGTATCACCGGAATGTATCTGTGACCTTTTGAAAGGACCCAGCCTGTCATGCTCGTGGCGACAGACTGCCTCTGGCAGGTATCGGTGCCTTTGGATTTTAGGTCTTGCTGCAACACTGGGCGATGAACAACAATGCTTTTTATTGCTACGTGATGATAGAGTTCTTGTGCGTTGCTACGTTGCGCAATCGCCACGTGACGTCGCACGCTTGCACATGCCTGCTTGCCATTTATTTCATAACCTTCTCCCACCCCTGTGCTGGCGGCAGGAAGCGTTCACCGTGGAATCCCTTCCCGACCCTGTCTGTAACAGACCATTAAATCTGTTCATCGATCTTTCCAAATAGTTTATGCAGTACAGGATCTCCACGTGCCTGGAGCATATTTCAGGAAGTAAAGGGTGTGAGACGTGAGATGCCAGTCTGAGGTGCCATTAAATGTCGGGATAACCTCAGACATCTCTTTACAGGGAAGGTGAAGACTTGCCCAGGTGTGCCGCTCATTTTTGTCAGGTTGCGGAGTATTTGTCTACGTGTTATGTGGTGAATTATGCTAAGTACTGTCCAACAGTTAGGCAGTCGCTGCTTGATTCACAGTAAGCTCTCTATCATCGGGGGGGAGCGTGGGGGACCAGTTATGCGATTTAAAAAGATTCGTAAGGGACCTTCCCGCAGTGTTTAAAGAGGATTCAAAACTACATAACAACGAAGCATTAATAAACGCTTAAATGGCTACCAACTCTTTGTTACTGAAGCTATATATAGAATTTTGAAAACTTGCGTTAAGTTATGATGTATGGGGGTTTGGTAAACATTTTTGGGGTTTTAGTAGTAGTTAGAGGAAATGGTTGAGTAGCTTGTGGCCTTTCATACACAAAGTCTTTCCCTCAAATTCATTTTTACATAAAATTGCAGAAAGTTGGTTAGAGCGCAAGAAGAATCCCTCGTTCCCATTGTGGTGAGGATTGAGGGCTCAGGGAAGATGTATCACTCTAGTAATATGAGCTTGGTTGCCACTGTCCACCAGTGCATACTCAGCCATTATCATTGGCAGGAGTCTGCACCATTAGCCAATGGCTGACCCTGTCTGACAGCTCTCAGCCAATTAAAGAGTGCCTTGGAGGCAGAGTGGAGAGACGCTTCCCAGTCTGTTTCGTGTACATGCACCTTCACTGCCTCTGTGCTCCCATGAGGAGCTCTGGGTGATGGGCCATGTCAAAGGAGCGGTGGAATGTGTTAATTGCTCATTGAGTCTGTGCCGCAGTGACGCTGCAGTTTTCTGCGGATCCTTGAAAGTGAATAGTACCTCTGCCCCAGCCTGTAATGATTGGAAGTCACGCCTGTTAGCATTTACAGATATTATTTTATAAGCTTTTCAGCACGGATCATTTGTCATAATCCCCAGCAGGAGGCGGACCCCATGCAATGGGCGCAGTCACTCATATCAAGGCTGTTAATTATTGAGAGAAGTTCAGGAGCAGCAGGAAGATAACGACGTGGCTGTAGCGCAGCAGCTGTTGGATCCCTTGTTTTGCTTGCATGTGCCGCTTGTTTTCTTGGTAGGCGATGAGAAACATTCTGTGTCCACTGAAGGCTTAGGGACACTCCACCCATGGGTGCTTTCATTAGCTAAAGTGTAATGCAGTTATGTAATGCATGGAAAATGGGCTTTTAGTGAATTGAGAATTTGTGTATTTTGATGCCCCAAGTGTTCAAATGATAGAACTGCCCAAAAGACTATTGGCATATTATTCTACATTGTCCGGAGATTTCCTTCCCTCACTCTGTGAAATCATTCATTGGGGTCCAATTTTTCACCCGGCGGTCTGGCATGAGTGATCGGGGGTGCCGAGCTTGAGGCAGCGGGCACATGCTGTAACTAAGCCCCCTTATGTAAGCGGGATGGAAAATCTTTCCCCGCATCCTAACTCCAGTTGTTGCCGCATAGGGCTGCGGAAGCAGCTGATGTCCTTTCTGTTCTCGAGCAGTGGCGCCCCCCAGTGCGAGCTTCCGTCAGCTCTCCGCTGCGGGCTACACTTCTGTACTCTGGCTCTCGGCCTTGGCTGCTCACAGGCAAAAAGCAACCATGGCGGGCGGCCTGGCTGCCTCTGGAGGAGGCTGCAGAACTTGGCTCTCAAATAAATAAGGTCGTCTGTGTTTATTTGGTAACAGGCACTCGGAGGCTGTCTCCTCTAGGGGATCAGGCCCCGGCACCAAGCCGGCTTTTGCTCACCGAATGGATGTGGCGGTAGGAACGAAGGCAGATGGGGACGGTCAAGTGCCGCAGACACTTGCACAAACATTGAACAAACGCTGTTCATTTTTGTGCAGTGTCTGTTCTTTTTCAGTGTTCTGAGAATCATCTCTGTCAGTTGGACCTCTATTACAAAGAATGCGGTACCTGATTTCCAATTCTTCCAAACCACAAGTTTGTGGCCTGGTAACTGGGTTCTCCCAAGTGGAGTTTGTGTGGTGGTTAGGGAGGAAGCTCGGCCGCCCTGGCGATGCGCTGTGTGGAACGTTCCGTACGGTTCTCGCCTCTGCAACAAATGGGACACATGGCCTCTCGCATCGTTCAGGGCCAGCCCTTATTGAGGGAATCGAGTTAGCATTTTGCAGCTATGTTACGTGGCACCATACCCTCCCAGGATGGGCGATACCATGTGTAAATGTACTCTAGCCACCTGGGGGTGGCCCATTTGGCAGGGTTTGTCCCTGGCCCTGCCTGCCCCTTGGGGGGTGCCTATACAGATAATCACTCCCCTCCCCAGCCAGGTCGTCACACCCAGAAACGTGCTGGTATCGCTGCTGCCCCCGGGCTCGTTGGGAAACGGCTGCTCTGTCAACGCCGTTTGTGTGTTTCTGATGATCTCACTGGGCCGGTCTGTTCTCGCATGCCCCAGAATCTGTCAGGCAGACGGCATTCAGCATTTTCCCCCCCAAGGTAGCATGAGATACAGTTACACTCGCAACATGCAGACGGGCTCAGATCCACACCTTCATCTGCATCTTTAGTGTATGGGCTGAGAGTGTACAACACAATCAATCTTTATTGGTGTAAATGGCAACTACCGGGATGAACCACTATCTTCTGTAGGCTTAACATTTGATAATTAACGTATTCTTAGCTTTAGGCCTATAAGAATATATTAAAGTTCATTTTAGTTTGAGAACATCATTAAAATAACACTTTTGCCTGTGTTTTGTTGCTTGAATTAGTTTTTTTTCAGTGATGTCTCCATCCTGTGCTGGTTTTATATCAACATCATTTACTTTAATGTCATTAGCACCGGTAACGCTGATTTGCTGGTTACTAGGCTCTTTTGTTAGATGGTAAAAGATTAGAGATCACAGAAATGCGATGTTAAGTTATGGTAGGTTGGATTATTTTGTGCTGTCAATCATCTTCTGTTGACTACTCTGTAGGTTCCCATTGGGTTAAAGCAGGCACACTAGCCCCGCCCACTCTAGCCCAGCCCAACATATATCGAATCTGTGAGACCCCAGATGACCCCCTCCTCCGTGGTTGGGCACCCTGTCCCTATTTGTTCCACCAGCTTACTTGTCCATATCCATGTACCTCTCTACATATCCATATGCCCTCCCATTTTTGCTCATTTACACCCCCCCCCAAGTTGCCCTCAAGCTGACATGGTACTTGCCTGCACTCTGTCTCCTCAGCCACAGGTATTTACCCCAGGTCACGGCGGGACACTGGCAGAGCGGGTTATTCTGCCTGGTGTTGTGGGGAGCCTGCCATTTTTATTAAGGTTGGTTGTTTGGTTTCATTTTTAGTAACATTTCAGCTGAAGATCTATGTGCATGCGGTCAGTCCATTGCTATATATGAAGTCCACAGACATGCTCCCAGAATCCTCTTGCATTCCAGAGACATACAGTGTAGGCTTCTCGTCTCTGGGTTTTCTGTAATGTGTGTGTGTGTGTGTGTGTGTGTGTGTGTGTGTGTGTTGTGTTGTGTGCAGTAAGCTGTCTGGGATAGGGTCCAAGCCCACAGGGATACAGATGGATATATGCATTTTTTTTTAGCTTGATAGTCACCCTCAGCACTCTATTGGATTATGTGTGAAGGTGGTTAATGTGGAAGTAAAAATAAAATACAGAGTTCATGTGGGGGAAAAATTCATGAACGCGAGCCTGAAAATAGGGTGGAGGGTAGTTCAGCTGGTGGTTGTATTTAAGCAGACCATTATATTTAGCTAATTACCTTAGGCTTTCATCCAGAGAAGCTTTTTACTAGTTTATACAGTTGAAATCAGGTTTATTCTGCAGCTGGGCTCATCGCTGCCTGCGTGCCAAGCGGCATCATTCACTTTCCTCTTACTCAGACGCCTTTGATTGAGCAGTGCTTGTTTTAGCCTGACAGTTCTGTAAACATCAGTGCTGCGTCACGCGCTGACTCTCGCGGTACGTGGCTGGCGGAGGAGGCGTGCCCACGTTGTATCAGGAAGCCCGGGCCCGGTCGATGGAGTCCGTCAGCCGGAGATCGATGTGGACCTCACTGAGGGAGGAGCTGTCAGTGGGGATTGAGCTCTGTTGCTGATGTCTGCAGATGGCAGACAGTAACTCAGCTGGTGATGGTTTTACAGTGTCACTTGACTGATTTATTGCTGACCTTCGATCCACTGCCGGGGGTGAAAGGTCAGCCTGAGCTTCACTCCACCCCTCCTTCTCTTCACCTGACTAAATGCTAGCCTTTGTCCCATGTGCATTATGGCTGCCGGATGTCCGGAGGGCCCGCCACCGATTCTCATCACATGCCATGCCGCCACGTCTGTTCACCCGGCGCCGGTTACTGACCCATTGCTCAAGTGTCACAGACCGTGAGAGCACATGGTGGAAGAGGCCTCCCCTCAGCGTGTGAAGAACCTCCCCAGATGTCAGTCTGTAGCTGAGCCAGATGTCAGTCTGTAGCTGAGCCAGATGTCAGTCTGTAGCTGAGTGGGAGTGCTGATAATTGGTAAGGCAGCCCTCTCCCTAGTTTTTCAGTTCCTCCCTCAGTTTGACCGCCTCCCTCTGCTGGCCATGTGTGGCTTCTGCGCTTCTGGCCGACTCATCAGACCCCGACTTTTTCACCCAAGAGCCACCCATCTGCTCTTTCTCTCCTCTCTGTCTGCTCATCCCCCTGCCCTTCTCTCCTCTCTGTCTGCTCATCCCCCTGCCCTTCTCTCCTCTCTGTCTGCGCTTCCCCCTGCCCTTCTCTCCTCTCTCTGCGCATCCCCCTGCCCTCCATTTGGGTGAGTGGCTGGACCTTGGACCTCGGACCTCGGCGTTCCTTCTCTGAAGCTCTCGGGCGCTGTCGTTCTGCATCAGCACCGAACGGTGACACAGGCACTCTGATGTAATTCTCGTCAGACCTAAGAATAGGCCGCCCCCCCTGTTCCTGCATAAGGGGGGTGGGGATGCTGTGTTTCTGTGTTTATATGTGTTTCCGCAGCGTTGCCCTTGCCGACAGTTTCGCTGATCGAGTCTGACAGCTCCTGCTGACTCCTGGCACCGACCTGGGGATCGGTGACGTCAGAGGCAGGGTGGAAGCGTTCCTCTTTGATCAGGGCTGGGGGGCGGATTGTGTAGCATGGGGAGATCAGGAGCTGCCCCCTCCTGTGTCTTGTCTGTTCTTTTGCCAGCTGCCTGATGCAGGCGGGACTCCTAGTCCTTACTCTGTATAAAGCCCCCTCCCCCATGCCCCGTCATGCCTGAATCTCCTGCAGATTCCTTTGATTGTGATGTTTGTGGGCTCGACATGGCGGTCAGTAGCAGTTAGTGGGCGCCGTTAGCCTGCAGTCAGCAGGCCGTGCTAGCAGCAGATCAGCAGTGCATAGCGTGTGAGGCTGGGGTCAGGGGCGGGCAGGCAGGCTGGCACCGTCGCCCTGACAAGCGCACAGAGCCGCATTGTGTCATGGCCGTGTCTGGGATCAGGCTTAATCGCCTTACCCGATGCAACTTAGGCTGCATGACGTGTGCGTACGTGTCCGTTCCTGCCGGAGTGTCTCCCTGCCATGGCTCCTCCTGCTGATAAAATTCTCAGCGGTCCTGGGGAAAACCACGGCTGAAAGAAGGCATGGCCGATAACCCCGCACCCAGCCAGGCAGCCCTTCCCTGGATCGTGAGGCCCGCGTGTCGGCCTTGCCGGAGCCACGCCTGCTTAGGGATATCAGTCTGTGTGAGGCACAGCGGTACTGCGGCCTGCTTCGACAGGCCTGGCCAGACATGCCCGCTCCTGTATCATCAGTGCCAACTTTTTTGTTCTGTTCTGTGTCCTCCTTCTGGTGTCCAGTGCTGGGAATTCTGGGAAATCATTCTGGGAAGTCTCTATACACTGAGTAAACAAGCATCTCTCTTCTGAATTGTATGCTGGACACTGGGTTTAAGCACTAGCATTATTCTGATCGTTTAGCGCCCAGGACTGCCAGCAGGCACTGCAGAACCTGGTTACGGCTGACTTGAAATGTAAGCTGCATATAATAAAATCTTTCCAGCAGACTGTAATGAAATAACATCCCTGCCGGGGAACAGGGTGCACCTAAGGATTAGCCTAAAGGAGAAGTCTCTGTAATCACAAAGGCAAAGCGGCCCCTCTTTAGTAGCTGTTTGTTAACTGATCATGCAGATAATGTCGCATTTCAGGTTTTTTTTTTAAGTATTCAGGTGGGCTGGGAGTAGAGTTACGACACCGTCTGCAGGACCGCACACGTCCCACTGACATGGCTGGGGGGCTGATGGTCCCAGATGCCCAGGCCTGTTTCAGTTAAATAACCACTTGCATGGGTGTGTGAATTTGTAAGCCGTGCAGTAGCAGTAGATGAAACCTCAAGGTCACTGTGTGATGTCTGTTAAACCCTTTGTAATGCAGCTTAATTATAGGATGGTTAAAAAAACACTGCAGAAATGCTGGCCTTTAGGTCAAGGAGAGACCACACTTATACCCCACTGCGGAATTCTGCTGTGGTTCAGCTGGATTTTTCTGACACGTTAGGAAGCCGTATGAGGTTCACCTAGGCATCTGTTGGGTGCTTGGGGCTGCTGGGTCACTCATGGTCAGCATGCTGCAGTTGTAGAGCTGGACTCGAGGCCTTTGCCTGTCCCCTGTGTTACTCCTCAGAGAACAAAACAATTCCATGTAGCTCTTCCCCCAGGCCTCGTCTGTTTTGGTTTCCCATAATGCAATTTCACGTGATGCGTGAGTGAGTTGCTTTTTTGTCATCGTTTACATAAAAATATGTATTCTTCTACTTAGAATAAGTATTGTGCCTTGTTGATTTGGTAATATCTTTTGTCCATTTTGTACTGCCCTGTTAATCCATTTCAAGAGATGTAGAAAGACCGGCTTAGACGTATTGTCTGGTACTGTGCTATATTATGTAAACACTGAACAAAGAGATATTTCAAGGCTTTGAGCACCCCCATGTGGCGCATTTAAGCAAGTGAATGCGTCAGTGGACGTCTGAATGACTTGGGAAAGACTGCACAGTGCCCTCTTGTGGTGTATGAGGGGAATTGCGACAGATAGTCCGTGTTTGTTTTTGGTAAGGTTTGTCTTGAGAAATGAAGGAGGGAGCAAAAGGGAGTTCTTGTCTCATAATGGGATTTTTGAAGCTGTAAACTGTACTATTTCCTGGAACTCCCATTAATTAAGCTTTGTGTGGTATTGGGGGAGGATGGCGATTTTGACCCGCGGCTATGCTGAGTCACTGTGTTCCAGTCGCGCTTCTGTCTGCCCTGCTCGTTCACCGCATAGGTGTTGAGAAATACCCGCACGCTCTGGCTCCTGCCGGGACAAACCGCTGCGGAAGCTTGAAGCTCCCTAAGGGTGACCAGCTTCATACTGTAGGTGGACATCTGTGGTCTAGAAAGTAAAAATCCAGACCAAGATTTTGTGTCAAGCTACCAGCTGAATGCTCTGTGATTGTGACTTTTTATACACAACTAGTCGGTTGAAACGAAATCTTGGTCTGGATTTTTGCTTCCTGGATCTCAAATATCCAACTTTGACCAGCTTTTTGGATACTACAGTGAGCAGGTCTGATGAGGACGCAGCTGTCTGAGGGTGGGGGAGCGCAAAGTTTAAGCTCCTCCCCCCAATTTTTTTTTTTTTTGTGATAAACATAGAGTTCCATGTAAAAGTTCTCTGCTAAGGTCTTGCACTGATGGCACAGGGACATTTGTATAAAATTGTCCTGGCTGTATTTTTATAGTGTAAGCAGACAGTGTTTGGTGGTGCGCTGTGTTTGCACGTAAGACTCGCAGCTTGCAGTTCAGTGTTGCTTGGTAGATATAAGCCCAGGGCCCCGGCTGTCAATCTCTGTGGTTTTAGCTTGAAATCCACTCAGGCCTTTGCTCACTTTTACGCAAAGTCTCATTTTCGTAGATCATTAGAGCCTGAAATGGTAATTAATCCGCTCCGCGGCCTGTAAAAGGTTGCATTTTTGCTTCTGGTCGAAGGCTGTGATCTCGGCAGCTCGTTATCGTCGTAGTTTTGAATGTGTTTAGTGTCCTGCCCCGATGCACCTTCGCCTTTGTTCCAGAGTCGAGTCTTGCTGCAGAGACGGGCGATGCCTCACTGCACACTTCCTCCGCGCGACGAGGAACTCGGCCAGAGTGCAGGGGAAGCTCGCTGTCGCTGTCATTTCCTCCCTCACCTATCTGCCTTGTCTCTCAGCTCTCTTGGCTAGTCGGGTTCGAGGTGCACAGTAGCTGCGGTGCCGGTTGTACCATCAGACCCTCACACACACGGGCGTGCGGGCAGGACCGTCGGCCAGTGTACGTCTCCTGTCGCATCGGCATGCCGGCTGAAGGAAGGGGGCAACTGCAGACACGGAGCTCCGAATTCCCGGAGGTGGCAGTGGTGCCTGTGCTGGTGTGTAGGACCTATTTTTAACCCCCCCCATCCCCCTGCAGCTGCCCTCAACCCCCCTCGGTGCAGCGTCAGGAATAACAACAGCCCGACGGCCTATCACCTTTCCCGACCCTCTTCAGACGGGACCCCGTATTGGTGTGTGTGATGTGAGCTCTCGCCCTCTCTCTCGCTCTCTCACCTACTCTATCTCGCTCTCCCGCTCTGTCTCTCTCTTCTTCTTTCCTGTCATTCGCCGCTGGCCCCTACCCCGGCCTGACCCCAGAACTCTTCGCTCGCTGCGGTAAGGGCATATAGGTGGAGGTGTGATCCTGGGACGGGACGACGACGCGAGGTGACGGAGCTCCACTCCCCCATCCTTCGCCAGTGACGCTGGAATACTGGAGCAGAGAACAGGCAGGCACCCGCATAGGTCCGGCCCGCCGCACGCTGCCCTGGCCGGGGGCAGGGAGGCTGCCTCGCCGCATGCCCGCTCTGCCTGCCTCTATATTTAGGGCTGACGCTGGGGAAGGTGTGGGGGAGGTGCTGAGTCGAGCCCAGCTGCCATTTTGCTCAGTCAGTTTGTAGCTGGAGAGGGAAGTGTTAAGTTGGGGGGTATGAACTCGCTGTTTAATTTACCGTGGTAGGCTGTTGTTTGTGTAACTTTGGTGCGTGGTGGTGTGGCTCTCCGGGGTGTAGTTTTGCGGGAATGTTGGGGGCAGTGAAGTATGATATTTCGGGTTGGGTTCTGTCTGCGCCCCCGATAGCCGAAAGCTGCAAAAATTTTTGCCGTCCGTGTGTGTTTTGGAAATGGCTCGAGTCTGTTTCCGCCAGAAGCGGAAGTGAAAGCGCAGAGTTTTGGCATCTGCAGGGTGGAAAGTTGCAAGTCGCACCAGAGACAGGCGTGTCTGTTTGAATCCGACTACGGGCTACCACTGTGATCACTGATTGTGTTACCCGTTTGTGGGTCCAGCACTGCTGGGGTGAGTGTTTCTTACCCGGCGGATTGCCCGTGCATCAGTGTCGACTTAAGGGAGGTGGTAGTGAGCTTTGTGCGTGCTGGAGTCTTTTTTTTTTTTTTTTTAAATATTCCTGGACTGTGGGGAAGGATGGAGCCTATTTCTGGTGTGGCTTGCTGTCCCCTGAGCTCAAGGGCGGGTCTGCTGTCGAAATGAGGTGAGACTCCAGCGGGCACTGTGACTAACGCTTTCCGTGCCTTAAATGGCCCTGCCGCCTGTTTTCCGGCCATAGTGTTTCCTGCCGTTCAACGTCGTTCAATATGATCATGGCGGTGGGGTCCATGTCTGCCCAGGCATGGCTGGCTGCCATTAGCTTGCCTGCAGTCGCTGGATCAGCATCTCCCGGTCTCTCGCATCTTTCTAGAGACTGATAAATGCTCTCCAGATACGGGTCCACTGTCACAAGACAGGGAATAGGGACTTTATTTAGGGAAGGGAGTGGAGTTTTAACAAAAAAGACAGTGAGGAATGAAAATGAAAGATTCAGTGAGAGAATAGAAAACAAATGTGTGCCATCGTGGCTGAGAGAGCTTCAGCGGGTACTTCAGGGTGTGTTGGTGCTAAGTCTGACTTGCTATAAGGAATTAGTGGATGTTTGTCACCCAAGCTTGGGCTGTGGACCCTGCTGTATAAGCATGGTAACCTTTGTGTGGTCAAACCGGACAAACTGGGCGTGTTGTAATGTCATCTTAATGGATAGCGGTTAGTTGGTATTCATAATTGTTTATCCAGTCGACTCGGGGGCGAGTCATTTTAGTGCAGTCACAGTCCTATATTGGGGCTTTATGAGGGGTGGCAGTCTTCCCCTCCAGCGTCACGCTTTCGGCAGCTGGGTGCTCGCCTCCTGTGATGTCGTCATGTCCTCGGGTGGGGGGGGTGGGGCACATAGCTTAAGCTTCAGCAGTCCCTGTCTGGACGGGTGGCGGAGGTTCATTAGAAGTGATGTTAATCAGGACCCCACCTCTGTGCCGACAAAGAGGGAACAGCGCTGCTTTTTTTGGGGCCTTTTGGGGGGTGCCCCCCCCCCCCCCCAGGAGCCTGCTTCTCATCCACCCTGCTATCAGGGCTACATGGTGGGCAGCTAAATCGGTCTGGCAGTGATACTGGCTGTCGCGCCCTCAGCTGCATGTCCAGATGGAATTTGGGCTCTCAGCTGGATGATAAGAGTGCACCACTGTTCTTATGTCCTAACCTTGGTGTGGGGGGGGGGGGGGGGGGGGGGGGGGGGGGGGGGGGGGGGGGGGGGGGGGGGGGGGGGGGGGGGGGGG
>JAODKC010000101.1:1316649-1338589 GCA_026777985.1 Mormyrops attenuatus | reverse complement strand
AGACGAACAGATGATGTTTGCACCTGTCCACCATCCTGTTAAGAATGTCAGATGCACACATGGTTGTGGGAGCAGAGGAAGGTGCATGGCATTATGGGGCTTGAGCTAGGGGTCGCATGGGAACAAATGTCAGGGATGTGTTGTCTTGGCCACAGGTATCGGAACAGAGAATATGATTATGGGATATTTAGACATATTGAAGACGCTGGCTGAAGATTTTCCATTACACGTGATTTAAACATATTAATATTTTGGTTGCACAACTACTTTTCCGTAGCTTTTATGCCACTCTTCATTGGCAGCATCTGACCTTTGACCTGTGCTCCCTTTACAGGCGAACCCCCCATCATTTGATCGTATAGAGAACCTCGCCTCCCTCCAGTACCTGAACGAGTCAAGCGTCATGCACTCGCTGCGGCAGCGCTACGGAGGAAACCTCATCCACACGTATGCTGGGCCCAGCATGGTGGTCATCAATCCTGTTAGCGCCCCCTCCATCTACTCCGAGAAGGTAGTGTGTCCCTCCTCCCCAGGAGTACAATGTAGGCTACCTTGCTTGCTGGCTCCACTTAAATATGAGTGTACAAAATATAATATAATATATATTTGTTTAGATAGTTAGGATAAACCATTAACAGTGTAGGATGGTTAGAGTATAAAAATCAAGTTACACTGGTTGTTTCTGTAGAGGAATGGACATGTCCCAAATCTTTAGTGTGGAAGCATTTACTTAACAGCTTACCATACTATTGCATGGAGGCAGAATCAACCGTTTGGAAAAAGCTGACTTTTACAGCAGATCAGCCTGGTAACTACTTCTTCTTCCCTTTAGGAAGTGGTGAGATCTTTTTTGACTTATCTGGTTGATAAGAAAACAATTGTGGATATTGTGAAGACTTTATAGCCATAACTCTACTGTACAAAGATCATGCAGGCACACACTGAAGTACAGTAGGTGCTTAGCTGTGTGCGTGTATGTGTGTCTGTGGGGGGGTGGTGGTCTGGGCAGGATAACTGTCATCCATCTGAAGTAATTGTCCCCCAATGGGAGTGTAATGAAGTGATGAACAGTGAGCAGCCAATAGAGCCTTTACCGTGATGTGAATTTAAAAGGGCGTCAATATTCTGCCACTGGTAAAGATGGCCGATGCGAATGAGCCCTGCTGACGCTTATATTTTGCTCAAACGGTCTGCATGGCAAACCTAAACATGCCACTGCAATGTCTTAAACCTAACAGCCAATAGGAGGGCAGATTGCAGCCCTGTTTATGGTATTTGACAGTTTCGGCAAAAGCCCAACATTGGAACTGTAGTTGAAATCAAAGCCAGCGTTGGTGTATTTGTGTACCGTCTCCTTTGCCAAGACTGAGCAGGGTAGTTCAAGGCTGGTAAGAATTTGATTATACTGTAACATGTCAATATTAGATTACACTATAAAAAGGCTGGTCAAATTTTATTTTTGCAAAGCACTGCTTACAGTGGTTTGTAATCGAAACCATGATGACTCCCTGGCACCATCAGAGAAAGTGATGTAATGCGCATGGTAAACGGGCATGTTGACAATGTGACCCCCCCCCCACACACACACACACACACACACACACACACACAGGTGATGCACATGTTCAAGGGCTGTCGGAGGGAAGACACAGCCCCCCACATCTATGCTGTGGCCCAGACGGCCTACCGGAACCTTCTGACCACGCGCCAGGACCAGTCCATCGTGCTGCTGGGCAAGAGCGGCAGCGGCAAGACCACTAACTCCCAGCACCTGGTGCAGTACCTGGTCTCCATCGCCGGCAGCACTGGCAAGATCTTCTCTGGTGAGCTGGGAGCCTGCTGCCTTTCTGGAGCCCAGGGGCGTGGCCACATGTTAGGGTGCAGTTCATTGGCTGTCTGAAATAGTATGAGAACCAATTACAGATCGATGATGAAACGTATACTGTGATGCTCAAACATGCTTGCTTTTCATATTTTTACTATCTTTGCAGAGGTAGGACTGTATATTGCAATTATTTTATTGAGTCTATTAGTCTGTTCATCCATTTTTATGCAGTGAGTATACATTTTGAAATGTCCTCTTGTCACCTATCATTACCCATCATTCCTAACATCTTTTACTAACCGAGAAACGACATTCAAACATTAGTATTGTGTAGCTATGACTATTGCGGTAATTTAAAGTGTGTCATGTCATATATTATCCAAAGCACAAACATATTTTGTTCTCTGGAAGAGACTGAAACTTTTCAGGCCTCTGAACGGAGAGAGGTTGAGGAGGGCACTTGGACACTGCACTCCCCTGCGTGGGCAGATTTTGGGTCTTTCCCTAAGCTGAGCCAGGCCTGCCCAGGCTCTCATGGTGTACACGTCACAGTCTCTCTCTCTCTCTCTCTCACACACACACACACTCACACACACACACACACACACATACACACATACACGGATGTGTGGTGTCTCACCCAGGCTCCCTCTCGCTTGCTCAGCCCAAACCGCTCTATGCTTAGGGCCACCCTGCTGAATCCTGCCCTGGTTTCCATGGTTACTTCAGGGCAAACAGGGCTGGACCGACAAGGACGGGAAGGCAGTGGCCACCAATCGAAGGCCGCTGGGCAGCCCTGATGGATTACATTCAGCCTAACGGCTCCGCTTTCCCCTAATTAGCCTAGCTTATCAAACGGCCTCAGTTGCGTTTAGCTTTTTGTTTTGCCTAATTAGTGCTACAGTGCTGATTAACTGTATTGTTTGGAGACTGGAAGTTATCTGTCCGGGCGGTGGACTTGAGGGGAGGCACTGCTGGGTCTCGGATGGGGTCGAGTCACTCTTCTCCTCTAACGCTCTGCCCCTCTGTGTCATCCCCCTGCCCCCACAGCTGAGAAGTGGCAGGCCGTGTACACCATCCTGGAGGCCTTCGGGAACAGCGCCACCTCCATGAATACCAACGCCAGCCGATTCTCCCAGATTGTCTCCCTGGATTTCGACCAAGCCGGCCAGGTGGCATCGGCCTCCATCCAGGTTCGGGCCGCTCCGTCCGGTGGGCATGCGCTGGGCACACACGCACCGCGGGCTTCACATGGACACGCAGACCCTGATGCACTGCCCAAATACACTCCTGGGCAAAAAAAATGTGCCAGTGCTTAATGTTGTGCAATTTGAGTTTAGCCCGTATTTTTTTGCACAGGAGTGTCCACTGCACACGCACGTGCTATACAACCACACAACAGTGTTAAAACAGCAGTTCACCCCAAAACTGAAAAAGATTCGTTTAAGAGGAGCTTAATGCTATCTCCCTATCTAGGTTGTTCTGCTGGGAGTTGCCTAAGATAGGAGTATGAGTGCCCCGGTGATATCTTATGCACACTGATGCGGTTGGTGTGTGGAGCTTGGTAAAAAAAAATAGTGCGTGCGTTAAACTGCTCAGTACAAAATCTAGGGGTTATCTTCAATAACCGGGTCATGATAACAGGTAAGAGACACTGCTGTTGATTTTTTTCAAATGTGTTTTTCTGCCGCTTAAATCACCACATAAAGAATGCCATTCACTCCCATTATATTTGAAAGACTGACATTTCTGCAGCTTATAAAACTAGGTAACTCCCAGCAGAACAACCTAGATGGATAGGCAGCACTATAGCCTCTCCGAAACACTTCATTTTCAGTTTTGGGATGAACTGCCCCTTTAACTACACCTTCAGCCGGCAGGATGCAGAGCGCCAATGTTTTTTTTGCCTGGTTTCCCGCCCGCAGACCATGCTGCTGGAGAAGCTGCGTGTTTCCAGACGCCCAGAGGGAGAATCTACCTTCAACGTCTTCTACTACATGATGGCGGGCGCAGACAGCACCCTCAGGTGAGCCGCCATCACGAACCGCGCCTGCAGGAATCTGTGCGAGTCGGTGTGCGATTCGTCAGCCTTGCAGGCCCGTGTCCATTGTTTCGACGAAGGACGGCTCGCGCGCGGCTGCCGCGCCTGGCCCCGTTTGACCTGGCCTCTAAAAGTGGGCCGTGAGACCTGCCAGGCTGTCACATGGGGCCACAGGCCTGAGCTCCGTGGTGTCCCATCCAAACGAGCTTGGCCGGCCGCTGCGGCCCGGCCTGCCAAAATAGGATACGACCGGCCAGACGAAACCCGGCCTGGGCCTGCTGAGCGAGCCGGGTGCCATGTTTCACCCGCGTGGGTCGTATTTCGCAGCGCCAAGCTTCCTGCGCCGATTCCGCCAGGGTCGTTTTACGGCGGCTGTCATGGCGGAGGCCCACGTTGGCGGTAGCCGTCAAGGCCACGGGCCCAGCGCTTTTGAGGGATCACCCTGCCCACCCCTCTGTGACACTTTCTGTGCCTTTCCCCTCTCAGGACGGAGCTGCACTTCAACCACTTCGCAGAGAACAGCGCCTTTGGAATCGTGCCTCAGTCCAAGGTAATTGCCCACGAGTGCCGCCAGCGTGAATACCAGTGAATCTGATCTGATCTGTCTTTACGCACCATGCGAGAAGGTGTGTCACTCCAGCAGGCATGCTGTTCATGCGTGAACGAGGGTGCAGGCTTTCTGCTCTGACCGCCATGCTTGGGATGTTAAGAAAAATGATGATATCTCCTGAGGCGGGACAGTTTGGATGGGGAATGCTAATCTTGTCCAAGTAGAAGCTGCGAAGGGGTACTGATATTTTTAGTTAAGTACAGGCACATAACTGGCCACCTAACTCCATTCACAGCCTGAGGACAAGCAGAAGGCTGCCCAGCAGTTTACCAAGCTCCAGGCCGCTATGAAAGTGCTGGGCATCTCGTCTGAGGAGCAGAAGGCAGTGTGGCTCATTCTGGGGGCCATATACCACCTGGGGGCCGCAGGGGCCACAAAAGGTAAGGTCCCGGACCCCAAGCGCTTGTGGGTCCTTGTGCCTGCCCTGCTCCAGTGCAGTACACTGTCTAACTGTAAAGCTGTGTACAGGATGATGACATACTGTATATCGTTCTGTACCATCCCAGTGACACCTTCTCATTTGAACGTATTTAGCAGAATGTAAGGCTAATGTTTATTAACATTTATTACTCCTACTTGTGGTTTCCTTGATGCCGAAATGACTAACTCGTCCGTTGTTTGTTATCACCCGAGAGGGATGCATGTCGTGTCATGCATTGTTGTGCTCCTTGCAGATACACATAGCGCTTGCGTTTGATTAATATGGGAGGAGAATCCAAGCCGTGTTCTAACACTGACACTCTCATTCCAAAGTTAATTAAAAACCCAACCCCAAAGACACAAACAAGAGCAGGACAAAAGTAATTAAGGAACAACGAATGCATTGTGGGCCTGACGCAGCATGCGGTGCAGGAAAGGCAGTCGCGTTTTTTCTGGGCGGGGAGCGATTGGAGCGCAGTGATGACGGTCTCTAATGTCGCCCTTCCGGCAGTTTCCGACATAGATGGATGCGGTAAAGAACTGTTTTTGTTTTTAAGTCAGTTGCTTTCCATGCCCTCTATCTCTATATGCATGCACGACTTTAAAGACCACAAGGTCAGAGTTTGGGGTTCAAAGGCCCCCGCGGTGGCATCGCGGACATCAGCATGCACGTAGCCCGCCACTGGTCTCTGCATCATGTGATGCTGTTTGATGGCCCGTCTCTATGCACTTTCCCTCCATCTGGGCCTTTTTTTTCCCTCCAGCGGGAAGCTCAGCCAATTAAAGCTCTTTAATCAAAGGGAAATACCTGTTTACGGAATCATCCTCATCCCGGCGCCACGCGAGCTACGCTGGAGCGAAAACACCTCAGCGGTCTACCCTGTTTGTGAACTCTGTGTGATTTGCGTATGTTTGCCACCCTAGTGTGCGGCTGCTGTGAGCTGAATATTTAATTTGAGACCACGACAATACACGCGTTGAAATCGTGCAGTTTCTGTGCAAAACAAATTTGCCATTGTTGTTGCAAATACAGCTGTACCAGTAGGGGGCAGTATTGATCTTTGTTGTATTTTTTTCTCTCTCCATTGTGTCAGCTCTTGGAGAGAAAAATATAGAACAGGTATTTGTAAGATACCTGTCCAGACCGCCATTTAATAGCAGTTAAAGACCATAAATCTAAGCGAGAGAGAGAGAGCACAGATAACATATGTGGTGTGCTTGTCAGACCATCCAGTAAGCGGCCACTTTCTGAGATCTTTGCAGATGCAGTGTGAACTAACCTCCCAGACAGAGCACACGAAGAACCCCCCACCCCATCCCTTTGCCGCGCACTCTGTTCACCTGCCCTTCGCAGAGCGCGCTGTCCGGTTGTGCGTGCGACCATGTCCGTGTTCCTCCCGTTGCCGTCCTGTATTGTCATTTGACAGATTGAAGTCCTGTGTTCCTAACATCTGTTTTTACTTGCATGTTGCATGCTGTCCGTTACAATGCAGAGGCAGACGAAGGTAAAAAAAAAATACTTATTTTTCTTCTTTCCTGAGTAATTCCTTTATCGTTATTACCAGACCTTCTGTAATTAGCATTTTTATTGTTTTCCTTTCTCGTCTTTCACTGTTGTTGTATTTTTTTCTCTTACAATTTCATGCCTTCATACCAAAGCTGGCAGCTCTCGGCCCCACGACAGTACTGGGGCATCGTAATGTTTTCTGTAAAGCACAGCATTTGATGCTCTTTAGAGATTTTTCGCTTTCATTCCTGTCCTCATGTGTTGTCTGGTGAAAATTAAAGCCGGCTCCTTTCTGCCTGTTTTCTCCATCACCCGTTTTGACCAGAGCGACACACTTGCTTCTGTTTTCTGTACCAACTTCTGACGTTCCTTGGACAGAGTTGGTGCAGAATGCAGACTCAGTTTCCCTGCCCTTGACTTCTAATGTAGCAATTAGTT
Organism: Mormyrops attenuatus; assembly: GCA_026777985.1. Taxonomy (NCBI): domain Eukaryota; kingdom Metazoa; phylum Chordata; class Actinopteri; order Osteoglossiformes; family Mormyridae; genus Mormyrops; species Mormyrops attenuatus. Next base: position 1,331,748 of record JAODKC010000101.1, on the reverse strand, counting down.
GCCGTCTCTGGCACACCGGATGGAAACCACATTGGAGGTTGATCTCTGTCTGTCATGGACAGGTGCGGGATGGGGTTCGGGGGCAAGATATCACGGGGAAAAAACAAGTGCTTTTCCAAGCCGTGCCAATAAACAACACGACTGGATTTGCAATTGAGGCATGTGGTCGCTTGGTCAAAATTACCTTTTGGATTACATGATGGGGAAAAACATGGCAATAAGGTTAAATATTTACATAAAAGCATGGTTATAGTCACTGTTAGTGCCAGACAGAAGAGGATGTTGGGCAGGCAGGTCCCTGAGGCCTAGCACCTAGGGGACCGCTGGCTACCTGGGGCTTGCACTGTCCTGGAGTGTGCTGGTCTGATGGATGCCCGGTGCTGTGTTTGCAGCCGGACGAAAGCAGTTTGCACGCCACGAATGGGCTCAAAAGGCGGCCTACCTGCTGGGCTGCAGTCTGGAGGAACTCTCCTCCTCCATATTCAAGCATCAACACAAGGGCTCCCTCCCGAGGTCCACCTCCTTCCGGCAGGGCCCAGACGACTTGGCATCCGGGGATGGCTCAGGTGCGTTGGAAACCTTCGTTTATTCATCCTGCCCGTGCTCCTCGTATTCTGAAATGAGCCAATCGTTAAACGTACTCCCGAAGCTTCCCAGTTCCCGCTTGGTCTTGCACGCGTTTCCAGCATCGCAGAGGACACCACTGTTCATTAGCACTTCTGTTTCCTCAGGACCCAAGATCACGGCCCTGGAGTGTCTGGAGGCGATGGGTTCCAGCCTGTATTCTGAAGTTTTCACTCTCCTCATCTCCCTCGTCAATCGGTCAGTCACTCCTCTTCATCAGCCTTTCCTGCTCTAGAGTTTTAGGTTTTTAAAAAAATTTCACTGACTTTGAGATACTGGTGACCTTTATGTTTGGGCTTGGTGGGTTTGCTTCAAATCCAGTTTTTTTGTTTTTTTTTTTTATTTTTTTTTACTTATTTTTTATGGAAACAGTCTTGTGCATCAGGCCTGAGAATGTCTGAGAAGCTGGGAAGCTGAATACAATTGAACCTGGACTGCGTGATTGATTCTGGCCCCTGGCTGGCAGATTTTATGGTTCCCCCCGGTCGGTGAAATTTATCTTTGGGGAACCCATCCCCTGCGCTGCATTTTTTTTTTGGACGCAGGGGACGTTGGCTTTGTGCTGCTGATGGAATTTGGCCCTTGAGGAATAATAGTTGAGGACCGCTACCGTAGAAGCTGTGAGTGTTTTACACGTGTCAATGCTGCTCCCCACTGTTCCTCTTCTGGTCCACATCACCCCAGTGCCCTGAAGTCCAGCCAGCACTCCCTGTGCTCAGTGCTGATCGTGGATACGCCGGGCTTCCAGAACCCGCGGCTGACCAAGCGTGAGCGTGGCGCCACCTTCGAGGAGCTGTGTCACAACTACACCCAGGAGCGACTGCAGACACTGTTCCACGAGCGCACCTTCGTGCAGGAGTTGGAGCGCTATAAGGAGGTATTGCCTGGATGTGCATATAAACACATGTGCACACAGTCCTCATGCTAAAGTCTCACAAAGTTAGTTTTTTCCCCCTAGTAATTCAGTTGTAGAATTCTCACACTCCGGCCACGCCCCTCTCTGGGTCACATGACCTCCCCAAGATCAGAGTTTCCATTGAGACCCCGTTTGTCAGTGTTGTCAATAGGATCCTGTGTGGGAACAGCAGGCCGTCCTCACCAGTGACCTTTACTGCCCAGATTGAAAGGCTACAAAGTCGCTCAGTGTTTTCTCTCCCACTTGAGACCAGTGACTGCCAGACACACAATGGCCCCTTTGTGAATGGCCAGCCTGACCAGTTACAGGGGCACAGTGATATCATCTTTCACCCTGTGTGCTGTGGTGGGCGCGGTGTTGTCTCGCCAGCCCCCGCTGGGACATTTTGTCAGGATGTCCCCAGCAACAGCAGCTGTGTCGCCCCCTCGCTGTGTGTCTCTGGCCTGGCCCATGGCGTGCTGACAGCGGTTTATGGCCATGCTCTGTGCCTCACAGCTCTGCTTTTGCTTTGGTTTCGGGTGGATGGCTGGTGGGGGCGGAGTTCAGATGAACCTTAAGTTGATGCAGGTTCTTCCTCCCATGTTGACCAATCTCATCTAAAGCTATTAGGCTGGGTGTTGCCGCCCTGCACGCAGGGGTGCCATCAAAGGGCGAAAGGTTAGGATGATTCCAGAATTTGGAACATAATTGGTTTTATTTGGGTTGGGAACTCTGTATGATATGCTTTTATGGGGCTCAGAAGCTGTATTGGCACCCCTGCCCACACACACACACACACACACACACACACACACACACACACACACACCCTTACTCACAGACATGCTGCTGTAGTCACTTTCTAGTACATCTCCCATGCATGCACCTGTGCATCTGCAGCAACATCGTTCCCCTGGTGTAATCAAACACCAAATGGTTCCAACCTGTCTGAGTGGGTCCAGCCTGCGGCAACAAGTGTACCCGAACAGCAGCGTCCCTTTTCACCTTGCACCCCCTCCCAGTTGTGTGATCATATGGGTAATTCAGGTCCAGAGAGTAAAAGTCCAGACCAAGATTTTGTTTAAACCAACCAGTTGAATACTCCGTGATTGCGCGACTCTTTATGCTCAACTGGTTGGTTTAAACAAAAACTTGGTCTGGACTTTTACTCTCTGGACCTGAATTACCCAACTGTCAGTTGATAAATATAATCGGCCCACGTCCGTCACTAAGGAAACCTCGCTTGCTCTCCGTATGTGACGTCAGGACAGTAACAACAACAACAAATGTTTTGGGCCTGCTTTCGTGGGCCTGCTTTTGCTCTTGCGATCGTCGCAAATGCAATGTTTTCCTGTTCCAGCTTGGCAATCAAAGTGTTTTTTTTTTCCCCCCGCCTCCAGAGTGGTCATTATAGTGACAAAAAAGTTAGCAGAACGCCTTGAGTTCCTGATGCAGGGAGATGGTGCATAAAAAAAGGAAATACATATGCATATCATACACATATTTATTTGGAAGGTTTTGTTGATAAGCCTTCCTGCAGGGACAGCCTTTTGGTTAGCCAGTGAAATTAGGGATGTGAGTGAAGCATTAATGAACTAATAGGAGGCTTTTAAACTGTGTGACTCATCACTCCTTTTTCTCCACTTAGGAAAACATAGAGCTTGCTTTGGATGAGCTTGAGTCCAGTATGTCTCGTTCTGTAGCTGCTGTAGACCAAACGTCAGCTCAAGCACTGGTAAGTATAACTCTGTGTCTGTCTGTCTTTCTTATGGTTTGCACCCCCATCTTAGATTGATATGGCTCCTCTTTCTGGCCCCCACAGCCTGAGGTCCAAGACCTGTCCTGGACTCCACTGACAGCCCTTCATGCACTGCATGCCCTGTTTTTGTTTAGATGTGGTCTTGCCATGGACCCTGCCCCCTCAACCCTCAGTAAAACAGACACTTGGGGCATTCCGATCCTCAGAGACCTGCAGACAGTGCATGTTTTTGCTCCCTGGGAGGCAGCAAAAAAGTTTACTGTCTGGCAGGGAGCAAAAAAGTGGACTGTCTGTGGTCTCTGAGTCCCAGCTTGGGAAACACTGACTTAGGGAACTGTATATTAAGTTGTACTTGTTAAGACCGCCTTTTGCTACATCTTAACGCAGGCCTGGCATTTTTATCAGACATCAAAGCCGCTAATTGCCGAGTTCTGTTTCATTTTACCTCCCCTTAATTCTCACCACAAGCCTTGTCTGGCAACCCGTGTCATCAGCGGAGGAAAACGTCCAATTTAAGGAGCTGGGATGATGACACGTGTTTTGGGTCCATTATTTTTGTTTCCTTCAGCCCATTTTCTTTATTAGGATGTTTATTTTCGTTAGCTTGGTTATTGACGTGGTAAATTAGCAAAAGCAGGCACTGGGGGGCTTGCCGACAGAGCGGGGGGAGAGCATTGTTTTTTGTGCGCCGAGGGTGAAAAGGTCCCGTGGAGTTGAGAGAAAAGGCCGTTTGATGTGGAACGCTGTGTTTGTTGATTACAGCATTACTGGGTATCCGGATCCCTCAGTTTGAATGCCTCATCGATTCCTTCCCCATGAAACATTAAAAGCATTCATAGAAATATTTCACCCAGAGTGAGGCTGTGCGCTGGTAAACATAAGACAAATTGTCTTTAATGATAGTCACTACATATAGATGTTTAACTGAAGGATTCGATTTACAAGATAAAATGGTACATTGCTTATGTCGCTTGTTGATTTCTAGGAAAATATGACTTCTGTCTGCTGTTAGGGGCTTGGCTGTGTTATCAAGCAATGTAAAGAATAATCAGACATAAAGTAAGACTCATAAGTGCAGTGTATTGTGGATAAAGTCTAAAAATGTTCTGTGGAGAGTTTCCTGGAGTACCTGTCCTGTCGTGTGTGAGTAATTTTGTGAATAATACCCCACAAAGATAATAAAAATACACCTTCAGTATTTAGCAAAGTCAACCTGACCAGACGATGAGCTGTTTGGCTCTGAAAAGTCCCCCCCCCCCCCAACTACCACAGTGAGCTTGTTATGCTGTAGAGAAGGTGTCCTCTCTGGACTGCCTCTACCTGGGGTGATGTCGCTGAGCATCACCCTCGTTAGACACGCCGAGTGTGGCACCTGAAGGACAGCCGGCGCGCCTGCGGTAAAGCGACACCTTCGCCGTGTCTGTCTGAAACCTCGCAGCTTTCAGACTGTGCGTGGAACACATCCTGGCATCAGCGTGCTGGGCCGGCTTGTGACTGGCGAGCTCCTCCGGCTGTCCACGCGGGAAGAGCCTCAGCATGTGCAAAGGACACGCTTTAAACGCACCTGTTAGTTCTCTCTGTCCATCACAGCCAGCCTGATTTAAAGGAGGTTTTTCGTTTCTGCTGTCATTGTGTTGGCAGCCTGTGCAGACAGTAACTGCTGCTCTTCCAGTTAAATAAAGTGATGCTTTATTTGCCATTTGCAGAAGTACAGGTTCATCGCAATGTTTCTTTTCACATATCCCACCTTGCCCTCCTTGGGGACACACACACACACAGTGAAGCTTGGGGTCCGAGTACCAGGTTCGCTTTGTGTCTGGAGCATTTTGGGGGGTTAGGGCCTAGTGTCCAACAGGAAAGGATTCAAACCAACGACCTTCTGGTTGAGGGCATAGAGACATTTCCTACTCGGCTGCATAACAACTCCACTAAGGCTGGACTTTTGCTTCAACAGAAACCAGGCCTAAGGTCAGTGTAGTGCCTTTAAAGGACCAGAACATATGGGAAACACACCTGCAGAATAACACTGAATCTTTTTAAAGGAACACTGCTCTTTTTTGTTTTTTCCTTCACCTGCCTGTGTGGTCAAAGCACGATGCAAAAATAAATAAATAAATACACGACTGCTGCCGGACTGGGGGGGTTTTTGTCTATTTTTAAACATTTTTCCCCTAGCCATTAAACACGTTACGAAATGGTGAGCTTGGTGATGTTACAGCGTTAGACAGGCGAATCGTGGCAGCCATTACTGCCGTTTAATTGCTTAAGTGGGGAGCGGGAGAGCGGGGTCTGTGAACGCTCCAGCGCCCGGCAGCTTTTATTTCCATATTAGTGCTAATGAGCGCGCCGGCGCTGTGGGCGGCCCATCCTCACAGTGCTCCCCGTCTCCGCAGCGGTATGCCGGGATCGCTGAGATGTAGCCGCTGGCGCTTGTGAGGAGGGGAGGTGCAGGCCTAGTTTGTGTGTGTGTGTGTGTGTGTGTGTGTGCGCGTGCGTGTGTGCATGTGAAGTGAGCCTGAATCCTTGTCACGAGTGCCAGCATGACCTCCGGCACGCAGATGTGGCCTGCCCTTAGCTGATCTGCCCCCCCCAGGTGCGCACTCTGGCCCGGACCGACGAGGCACGGGGGCTGCTCTGGCTCATGGAGGAGGAGGCGCTGCAGCCCGGGGGCTCCGAGGACACACTTCTGGAGCGTCTCTTCAGCTACTATGGCCCAGCTGAAGGAGAGGGCAAGGGCAAAGGTGAGGGCCCACCGGGAGTGACTGTCCGTCTTCTCACTCGGCATCACGTGCTGTCATTGTCGGGAAGGTGACACCGTCTCTCCCCCGTCTCAAGGTCAAAGCTTGCTGTTGAAGAGTGAGAAGCCGCGTCACTTCCTGATGGGGCACAGTCACGGGACGGACTGGGTGGAGTATGACGTCCTGGGCTGGCTCAACCATGCCAAACAGAACCCCGCCTCCCTGAATGCTGCCACGCTTTTGCAGGACTCCCAGAAGTATGTAGGCCGCAGTGCCTGTATCTCACCAGAGAAATTGCAGTCGTTGGCCAGTCCATACCCAGCTCTTACCCAACTCTGTCGCAGGAAGAACATCAGCAGCCTGTTTATGGGCCGCACCGGTGGGCCCACGGTGCTCTCAGGCTCCATCGCCGGCCTGGAGGGCGGCTCCCAGCTGGCTCTTCGCCGGGCCACCAGCATGAGGAAGACCTTCACCACCGGCATGGCTGCCGTAAAGAAGAAGTCGCTCTGCATCCAGATCAAGCTGCAAGTGGTGAGTCGATGTGATGAACTTCAAAAAGGTCTCGGAGGAGTTACATCCTACACCCAAAATCCAACTTGCGCTCACTGTCTCCCTGTCCTCCAGGACGCGCTCATTGATACCGTTAGGAGATCCAGAGTCCACTTTGTGCACTGCTTGCTGCCCAAGGCGTTCGCACTGAGTGGGGAGCTCCGAGTGCAGGGCGGGCCGTCTCCCCGTTCTGCCGAGGGCGAGGCCCAGGGCGAGAGCGTCACCGGCCTCATGCAGCTGGATGTGGCTCTTCTTCGAGCCCAGCTCCGTGGTTCAAAGCTGCTCGATGCCCTACGGATCTACAGGCAAGGTGGGGGTGCTAGCCAACGCCTGATCCGCAGTGGTCATCCCAGAGCACTTCAGTCAGGTTCTGGCATTCTTGGTCTGAAAGTAGAGAATCATGGAAATGACCTCAGCTGTGTTTGACATCAATTACCAGTCAAAAGTCTGGACACACCTACTAGAAATCATTTGTTTTTCAACAAAATACTGACCCTAAACACACTTCGAGGTTATGTAGTAAGTATGATCTTGTGAACAAGGAAGAAGATGGAGTGCTATTACAGATGACCTGCCCCCCACAATCCCCCTACCTAAACCATTCAGAGTAGGTTTGGGATGAGTTGGATCGAAGAGTAAGATCAAGGTGGCCAGCTTGTACCAAGACCTTGTGGAAACTCCTTCAGGACTGTTGGAGAAGCATTCCAGGTGGCTAGAGTTGAAGGAATGCCAAGAGTTTGCAAAGCTGCTCATATGAATGTTTTTTTGCTTCAAAAGGGGGCTTTTTTGGGATGTTGAACACTTCACTTGCTCGTCACAATTTTTGATGTGTATTACTACATTGCCTAGAGGTTTTTAACTGTAAGGTGAATAGCATTAGCCAGAGAGGTGTGTTCAGTCTTTTGACTAGGACTGTAATTTAATTTAACATGAGCCCAAAATACATGTGCTCCTCTACTCCCCCAGGGTACCCCGATCACATGGTCTTCTCGGAGTTCCGTCGCCGCTTTGACGTGCTCACGCCCCATCTGACCAAGAAGCACGGACGCAACTACATTGTCACGGACGAGAAGAGGGTGAGCGTTTAACTGGTGCCCCTGCGACCGGTCCCACCCCTCAGGACCTGTGGTCATTGATTTAGGAACCAGTTTGCATCGTTATCCCACAGGTGTGACAGGAAATTGAACAAAAGAAACCCTATTAATTAGGTGTATTGTCACAACTTATTGTCCTGGGTGATTAATCTGTGATTAACAGTGGCGGGATAGACCATTGTGTGGTGTTTCTGGGGGAGAGGTTTTAATTGCTTTGCTGCAATGGACTCACAAAACCCTGTGAACTTCAGAGAGTAAAAGGGTTTATCCATGAATCAGTTGGTGAAGTTTATTTGGGTCCATCTTGCCGGTTTGGTCTGGCTAATGAACAGGTTCGGAATAAGCCCATCTGACCATGAAAGGCGACATACGGTCAGGGAGATCCTTATCCAAGGGGAGGAGTTTGGATACAGGAGCAGCTCAGTAAAATGACCAGCACTAGAGGTACATCATATGAAACGGGGGGCTGGTGGAAAGAGAGAGAGAAAATTTAGGTTCCTGCTGTGTCTCAGGTTTAGAGCCTAACCAAGCCCTCTCAGACCAAGAGGCATGCCTCTTCTCCCTCAGGCGGTGCGACCTACTTGGGCTACACTCGGCCCCCAAACTGAGGTAGTAGGCCCAATTTTGCCTCCATGACAACCTCAAGAATCTCAGTTCTGCACCCAGCTGTTCTAGCTAAGCTGATATCTGTGCCCTTATGGCCTGGCACTTGGGTTTAATGAGGCTGCCCATTGTCCTCTGACATCTCTCATTAACAAAGTTTTTTGTTTTCTTCAGCCTCTGGAATGCCAGAGATTGGATGTCTTTTGTTCATCACTCGATTTTCTGTGAACTCTAGCCACTGTAGTGTCTGAGAATCCTAGGGGGGTGACTGTTTCCGAGATACGTTAGCTAGCACATATGACACCACTGAGAAATTGTGTAGATTACATGCCTTGCTGTTGTAATTCTGAGCCGAACAGAAAATGAACCTCTTGACCCTTTTTATGTGCTGTATTCCTTTACAAACACATGATTGGCTGTTCAGATGAGCAGGCTGTTTGCTGTTTACCTAATCACCTGGCCTCTGCGTGCTCTCTTACTGAAGTGTCTAGTCGATCCAGCGACTCTGTGATCGGCTAATCGGTTCGTGGATAATTTGTTGACAGGAGTGTTGTCCATTTCTTGTAAACGGGTCTATTTATTAGCTGGTAACTGCTGATTCGGTCAGCTGGATGCTTCTTTGAGAATGGTTGTAGAGGTGGGTCCTTGGGGAAGAGGCTTGTAACTATATTTTTCCTCCATGCTTGATAGGCTGTAGAGGAGCTGCTGGAATCTTTGGACCTTGAGAAGAGCAACTACCACACGGGTCTGAGCAGGGTGAGTACCCAGGCCGTCTCCGCTATCAATCTCCTGTTCTCCTCCTCGCTATATCTCTTTCTCTCTGTCATTTTCTGCCTCTCTTCCCCGGACACGGCAAGCACCATGTGCAGCTAACAGATGCACACGTTACACGTGTGTGCACGAAACCAGAACGTTATGTATTCCACACTCCACAGCAAGCCCAGTTCCGCTACCCATCGAGCTGAAGTTAGCTCCCAAATGTTATCAGTAATTTTCTACCTGTGGATAGCTAATCAGTAACAGCCAGCTAAAAAAAGCGTATCCTCATCACAGGACTGTCCTGCTCCTTTTTCTCCAGATTAAGGCTTGTCAGGTCTGTCAGCCGTGACTCTACTCATTCTCAGTCTCGGCACCAAAAGTCCATTTGCATTGCAAGCACCGGTCACCAATCTGTAAGGCGACGTCTTTCAGACGTGTCTGTCGGCGGGGTGCCTTTGTATGTATGCCTTTTTATTTGACATACCACAATATTGAAATATATCAGACAAGCTGAACAGCAAATTCATTGCAGATATGAAAACCTTTATGAACAGCCTGTATGGCAGACGACCGTAATCGAAATTGATTTCCTTTGGACCCGGCGCTTTGAATTCAAGCCTGAAATAATGGGCATTGTAGTTCGTTTTTCAGAAAGATTTCGATGCAGGCAGCCAGCTATCGATCTCATTGATTTCATGACACCATCGGGAATTTGTCTATTAGGGGAAAAAAATGCGGTTCTTCTCGCAAATTTTATATATACAGGCTGGAACATTTCCTCCTCACTATGGCGACAGGAGAAACTCTGTTTTGTGCCTTGCATACATGCAGTATGTACGGCAATTGAAATGAGAAGACATTTACAGATGGCTGCATCGGTATGTGCGGGCGATGGCCCTGCAACCGCTCGCGCCCTCTAGGGTATTTATGCAAAAAAAATTTACGTGCCGGACTGCAGAATCGACCTTTAAACCCTGCTGTGGCCTCATTGCAGTGTTAAATGCTAGTTTGTAAGTACCAGCAGCCCTTTATTTAGGGGTCTAGTGTAGCTTTATGGGAATCTTTTTGTAAACTTTGTAAGTTTTTACTCTTGGTATTTGTCTGTTGATACCTTTATGTTGTGAAGAGAATATATAAATATATATATATATATATATGTGCGTGTGTGTGTATGTATATGTATATATACTGCACAGTACCTGGGGGGACCCCTCCAGAAAAGTGCACAGATCCACCCAAGGCTGAGCTGGGGTTAAAAATCAGCCCTGGATTTTTTTCCAGATACAGACCCCCACCTCTTATACACACCTATGATCAAATTTGCCAATGCCGGGGGGGGGTGGTAAACCAGATGGCCAGTCCAGCCCTGGGTCCACTGCCTGAGAAATGCTGTCTGCTTTCTTGGAGTGGAGCCTTTAGGGGCGGGGGCGGGCGGGGGTGGAGTGGGTGCATTCTCATCATCTTCCTCGCCTTGGCACACGCCCACAGTGCCCCAGCAAGCTCAGATTAATGATTTCAGGTGAGCAGGTAAGAGATCACCCAGGAGAGAGAGAAGCCCCTTCTGGACATTTCCGCGTGCCTGTGTACTTGGGGCAGGAGAGGCTAGATAAACAGACTCGACTACCTATGAGTGACGCGTCAATTGCGGGAGCCGTCACAGACCCTAAAGTGGGTGGCTCCCTTCTGTTTCTTTTTTAGTTGGATGCCCATGAGGCTTTAGGAACCACTGATTCCACTGAAGCTCGGCTTCTTTACCCATAATGCAGTGCTGACACAACACTTCACTCAGAGACATTCACGTTTACTTAGCAGGCACTAAATTGTGCGAAGCGACATAAGTGAGGCACATGGCACATTACAAACAGTACTGTGCAAAAGTCTTAGGCAGTTGAAGAAAATGTTTAAAGCTATTTATCTGGGTAGTCAGTGCATATTTGCTCTGAAGAAACACAGTTTAAAATAAAAATACATGTAAATGAACATTAAGATAATAAAAAGTAACAAGAATTTCTTCTGCTCTCCATAAACGTATTGATACCGTGTTGGATAGATAGATAAACAGTTTGGTTGCCAAACCTCTCTTCAAGGGCACCCCAGCCATTCCATGTATTTGTTAAATTTCAGCATCAACTTAACTAAATACATTTAATTAAATAACTCAATGAGGTATTGATTAGTCATGCATGGTGTACCAGTAGTTGAGTCAGCAAACCCATGACTGTATTCGATTGGTTACTGCAAATACTGAGGCGACTTCAGAAGAGGTTTTTCACTGGTTAAGCTGACACACTTTGACAGACATATCATAGCTTTACGCCAACATGAAGATCATTTAAACATTTTTCTTTGGCTGCCTAAGACTTTTGCACAGTATTCTACTTGCTGTTTAGGAGTCGACTAGGCATCAGTGCAGCAAGTGTGAAATCCCCGTGAATGCTCAGGTATGAGAGTAAGCAGTTTTGGGGCAGGAGCAACACATCTTCTAACAAAGCAAGAACCCAAAGACAGAGGCACAAAAATAAAAGGATCAGACCCCTTGTGATCATTTTGGTCCTTTTGCAATCACTCCTCTTCAGTATGAGGTCATGGATACAAGGAACATTGTATCATCCATATGCTGTTGTTACAGCAGTCACTGGAAAACGTGACCATTTTCCCTTCACCAGCAGTGGAATGCCATTCTGCTCTGACCTCCCCATCCCCCCTCTTTTCTATCTGAAGACAAAGCTGGCAGTTTGTGCTCCTGGTTCAGCACCCACGCCTCTGGACCCCTGGGGGGGGGGGTGACAGAGAGGGGCCCATTTGCGTTGCTCAGCGTTTTTCTCGGAAGAAACGTGGGCGAGCAAATCCATCACGGCAAAAATCCTGAAAGCCTCCCTTCAGTCTCCGAGAATGACGCGGATCTCTAAATGCGCCATGACGTATTTCCACTGCATGGATGTGCGCACGCCGTGTCGCTATGGTTACGCTGCATCAAAAGTGGACACCTTAAAATCGGCAAAAGTTATTGCCAAGGACACTTGCATGATGGCATCTCAAATGCATATATGCGTTCTAAAAGACAAATACCACATTAGCGCACTTCTCTAGCCAGTTCGACATTCCAATAATGGACCTGCAAGTTTACTAGAGGAAATACACTTCGACATTGGTGTCCATAGAACGTATCTCATGCAGCCAGCTCTTGATTGAGAGTTGGACATGACAGCCTGAGATATGCCACTTGTCCTTTGTTGTCTTATTTCAGAGATGGCATCGTGATCTTAAGAAGATTAGATTCTCTTATGGAGATACATCAATCCATCCATCCATCTTCCATCTGTCTGATGATGGTCAGGGTTGTGGGATTGTCAGTACAGTCCTACTTAATTGCAGTCGTCTTTCCAACACGGTCTAATGTTCCTGTGGGTTCTAATGTGACAAGTGGGCTGTCACACACCATCCCAAGAAAGTTTCCTCCAGAAATTCCTTCAAAGCTGACGATGAAGACACTTGTGAGACGGTGCCGTCTCCATCCCCAGAATTAGTAAACAGCACTTTGGAGAAATTAATTCCATTGTCTTTCACCTCCCTTTCACCGCACTTCCTGACTACTGAAGAGTCACTGGTGTAGTCACTTGACTTATCAAGGTTTGTGTTAGAAATTTGTAACGTGAGTGAGGATCCTTTGAAGAAAGAAAGATAGTTTTGAAGGTAAGAATAGGCCCTTTGAAGTCCTTTCTGTTTGGCAGGATGCTGTTCACATTCGTTTCACAATAATCCAGTTTAATCAGAATTTTCTCGGATGTTCTTATATTTACAACCGATTTTCACAAATTTTGAGGTTTGAAATCATCTCAAACATGAGATGAAACATTAAAGCTCATACTGGCCTTCTGCCACTGCATCGTTTGCGCATTCATAATTTTTGGTCTCCGGGGAAACAGGTAAGCTTAATTTCTGCCGTGGGCCTGATTTTTCTTGCTGCGTCTGTAACGTATGTGTTAGGATCAGGCCGTGCCGTGAGGCCGAGCTCGCCCGGTTCCCCGCTGCAGTCTCATCCGGCTCTCTCCTCCGCAGGTGTTCTTCAGAGCCGGCACACTGCCCAAGCTTGAGGAGCAGCGAGACGACCAGACGCGCCGTAACATTGCCCTGTTCCAGGCGGCCTGCAGGGGATACCTGGCAAGACAGTCCGTCAAGAAGAGAAAGGTAATTTGAGTCCTGGGAAGGGTTCTGTGTCAGGAAGCGGTTTCATCCAAAATAACATTGAGGGGGAGGTGGGGAGTTAAGATGTGTCCTTTCAAGTGTTTGGAGATGTTAATATTGTGCCGAGTCCATTGTTATATTCCCATCATTAAAACGTTTAACAAACTTCAGTCCGGCCCCTTCGCTTAAGAGCTGTAAACAAATATTATTCATGTTTCCTGATTAATCGGCCTCCCCGTACGGCGCAGATGACTTTACTCGTCCTAATTACAGAGTATCGTGGTGGGTTCCAAGTTCAGCCACGCCCGTTCAGAGTCGCCTGTGATCAGAAATTGCGATCTGAGGGCATCGGATACATCAGCCCGTCCTCTCTGCTGTCGGCTGGCGTTCAATCTGCCCTCCTGGGGGGGGAGAGTATGCGGTGTGAGAGACAGTCCTTATCGGTTACGCTGTCAAAGCGGAGAGCTACCTGCTCGATCACTCCGTTTTTTTCTTTTCTCTGTTCGTTTGATCGTTTTTTTTCCCTCCATCCCTTTGCAAATTTTAACGTTTCCATTTTTTTTTTTCCCCCCAGTATCAGCTTTGGTTTTCTTTCCGTAGCCCCGCCCAGCCACGGTCACCCCCCTCCCACCACTGTGCTCTGACTCCCTTGTCCTCTGACCCCGTCGAGTTGATGTATGACTGCGCTGCTAATTATCGGGGTGGGGGGGCGTATGCGGTCTGTCTTGGCCTTCATAGTTGCCCAATGCTGCCTCTCTGGAGTCAGACGGTCTGACACCGAGCCTGGAGTCGAACCTGGACCCGCTGCCTTAGGCGGAACATTTCGGGCCCAAGGGATTGTACCTCCATGAATAGCAGAAGAAGCCCAGGCCCGATCGCTTTGTGGATTTACCGTGATATCAGTACAGCAACAACGCAATGGGGCTTATCCACATGTCCTCCCCCCCCGAATGTTCCAGTGCCTGCCCCCCCCCCCCTCCCCAGAATACTTTCTTTAGTTGTTCCGCATTTTTGTTCCACAGCTGATGCAGAAGCCTTGCCAATTTAAGGTACCCCGTCTGTAAGTAATTTTCTGCAGTCATATGTTCTGTTGTCGTTGTTTGTTTCGGAAGTCATAGTTCGTTTGGCTCTGCGGGATGTTTCCATCGCCTGCTCCTCCGGTGGGAGCGTGTGTGCAGTAGGTAGGACTTGGAGCAGCATGTTATAAGTCCATCTCAGCTATAGTGAGGTCATATTTTTGGATACCTTGTGCTTTCCTGTTCTAAACATTTTGAATAAGAAATGTTACATTTTTCCTGTCTTCAGTATAGTTTATCGTGTGAAATTCTGCATTCCTGGCACATTTTCAGAATAGACAGAATAAATACTTAATTACAGTCTGCCGCCATGCACATATCTTCTTTAAAGTCGTGTATTTTCTCACTGTTTTAATGCCAGCTGATTTACCTGCTTTTAATGGAGGGACATTTCTCTTGCGCCCGGGATACCCTCTGGCTGCATATCCTCCTTAAGCAGCTGAGTCCTGCGGAATGAAGAATCCTATTTATGTGACTGATGTCGCCTGATATAGTCGTAGCCTCGTGGCAATAAATTACTACCAATGATTCATGGTGGTGACATTTGAAGTTGTGCTTGCAGTTGAATATTTCTATTAAATGAATAACACCGATTCAGCATTCGGATTTATTATTATATATACTTTTTACCTGATGTAAGAGATTCTCTTTTATGAGCCCAGAGACGGAGAATGTAATGAATGGAACATGGGTGGGGGCAGTTTGGGGGGGGGGGGGGGGGGATTTTTTATCGTGGGAGGGAAGGGGGTCAGAACAATAGTCCAGGGGGGGTTGTGGTTGGGGGGTTTTTTTTTTTTTTTTTTAAAAAACCACTTGA
>JAODKC010000101.1:1297333-1316549 GCA_026777985.1 Mormyrops attenuatus | reverse complement strand
CCCCCCCCCCCCCCCCCCCCCCCCCCCCCCCCCCCCCCCCCCGGCCGCCCCCCCCCCCCCCCCCCCCCCCCCCCCCACGACGAACCTTGTCAGTCAATGGGATCAGAACTATAGTCCAGTCTGGATTCTGTTGTGTTGTTTTTTTGTTTTTTTTTTTAAACTCCACATCTCCATTGTTATACCCAATACCCGTTCCTCATCAATGTGGCAGAATAGCAAAGGGAGAAGTTGACTTCCCCATGTTTTTTGCAGGATCACATATGTTTTTAAAGTCCGTTGGCATGCTTTAATAAGACCCTGCCATCGATAGATGTGACGGCTTCCTAATAGGTGACGTCTGCGAAGCGTTAAACTTTTGAAGGCGCTTAAAATCCATTGTGTCACAGGGGAGGAGAGAAGCCGCAGCGCTCGCCCCGGGCAAACCCGCTCGCCTGCAGATGGCGGCAGAGCGATCGATGGGCTCGCACCTTGGAAGTCGCCGGCTAACCGGGAGCAGATGGGTCCAGGAGGACCAGCTCACCACACGCGGTGTCTGGAAATCATTGGCCCGTTTGATTACCTATTTGTTTGCCAGTGTGGTACAAGCAGACCTCGGCGAAGACAGTGGTGTCTGTCTCAGAGGGAAGAGTGCCTCGCCTGCTCAGTTTGGGAAGGGGGAAGGAGTAAAGAAACCCACTCAGGTCACCTTTGCAGGCACCCCCACCTGTGTTTTTGACATTCATTTAAAGCGACACCGGCCCATGTTGGGAATTTTGCAAAGGAATTCGCTTCCTGTGTCTAATTAAATCGTTGCCTACAGACAGAGATTCTCACCGAGTGGGACAGGTGTGCTGGAGCCCCTGCCTCCTCATTGTTTGTTTATCATTTATTTATATATTCCCCCTCCCCACGTCTTTCTTAAGTTATGCCCGCCATCAGTTGTTAAAGCTGTTCTCATGCATCTGCTGAGAGACTGAGGCACCTGTTGGGACGGACAAGTGTTGGGGGCAGGTTCTTCGTGTGAGACCCCCACCTTTTCCAGTTCAACACAGAAATTCAGCAGAGGATGAGCATCACATGTGAGAGTAAAGTTATGTGCAAATAATGCAATACTGCTTCTTTTCCTTTTTTTCCTTAATGAAAGTAAATACCCCCCCCCTACCCCCCCCCGGTCTTCTTAAATGGGCCGGGCAGTATCCTCCGTTTGTGTTCTCTGTTTACGACTAACAGTCACGCACATTAAATTGTGATCTGCGTTTTGTCCCCCCCCCATCATACCATCCCCGGCGTTAATCCGGCGCTCACAATATCTGTTGTGGATTTATGCATCGCAAATTAGCCCCATTAAACGTGGCGGAGCCACCACATTCCAGATTTGCCTGTTTTTTTTTTTTTTTTTTTTTGCGCCGCGCCTAGGCTTTTACGTGGCGCGTGACAAATCGCGATCGCTGCGGTGCCAGTGGAATCCACCCGATGCCGCAAATTGTGGAACTCTAATTGGGTTTCCAGATAATCCGCTGTTATTGGAGATGCTCGTGTAGCACCCGCGTGTAAATCTTATAAGGTATTTAAACGGTTGCCAGGCCATATTGACGTTTGATTTAATTACTCTGGAGAGCTTCAGCTCCTTTTAACACTCTGCGGTTCAGGCAGTTCGAAGCACATAGAGCAGCTCAGTGTGGGCGGCGCGAGCGCGCGTTCGATTGGGTGTGAGGGTCTGGCCGCTCGAGCTCCGATGCGTATGCCCGTCTGAACGGAGTTGCCATGGTGCTCGTTTTACGGCTCACGGTAATGTCCTCGCGGTTGGTCCAGTTGGGCGTTAACCCAGATCCTTCCTATGCCCCCTGCCCCTCCGTGCCTATGCTGGGGGCACTGCCCCTCAGCTTGGCTTAAGTCTCTCCCTTTGCCTTATCAGTCTTTTGCAGATCCCTTACTCTCCTGTCTTTTTTTTTAAGGGTTGAGGTTTGATCTCTATCAGGCATCACCTAATGCAACAGCACCTTCTTGCAGAGTGAGAATGTGTGTAACTTGAGACGACAGAATGGAATATCTTTATCATTGTACATGTACAACAGAACTGTGTGCTTCCCATGAGCACTATAAAAGATAAATAAGAGAACTGGAAAGTGATATGTGCAATATAGATGTACAGTATCAGGCTGAAGGTGGAATGCTGTGGAGTGAGCACATTCTTTTAGCAGCATTAAACAATGTTTTTTTTTTTTAATTAGCTGCAGTCATGTGGATAAGATTTAGTAGCACTTTAATAAACTGTTGTTGACGGGGGGCAGGTTAGCTGATGGGTGCATTTGGAATACTCATAGGTGCGTGGTGGGGTTATTTGAGTGTGCGGTGTCAGCTGTATGCCAAAGCGTACACGCAAATCTCGGTTCATGCCGCCGTCTCCTCTCCTAGATCCAGGACCTGGCCATCCGCTGCATCCAGAAGAACATCAAGAAGAACAGAGGCGTGAAGGGCTGGCCCTGGTGGAAGCTCTTCACCACCGTGCGGCCGCTCATCCAGGTGCAGCTGAGCGAGGAGCAGATCCGCGGCAAAGACGTAAGTGCCGGCCAGGAACCTGAAGGTCATTGGTTCGAGTACCCAGACAAGAATGCGCTGCTGTAGTAATTTGAGTAACTAACCCACGTATGGTAAAAATATCCAGCTCTGTGAACAGGTAAAAACCAAAGGCGTCCCTGTGACTGCTAGGCAGTAAAATCACAATATAATGCAATAAACCTGCAGTGAATTAGTGAGGAACAGCAATCAGACACCGAGGCCTGAACTCAGTCATGAAAGACCGTTCAGTATAGAGAGTAGAATGTGAAAACAGGATCATATGGTCAACAAATCTGCCCTTGTGAGGCGGTTTAGTGCCTGCAGAATTCTCTGGAAGTCACCTTGTACTTCTTGTGCCCCTGTGGCCTGTGAGGGATGACTTTGGTAAACTGTAGCTCAGGTCGTGGAAGGTGGGGGTGGGGGGGGGGGTGGTCGGGGATGTGGAAGGGACCTTCTTTTTGCCTTAGCTGCAGGATTGATGATAGCCACTAGGTGGCACTCCTGACTCCTCCGGGTGCAGTTGGGAGCTTGCAGTTTTAACTCTGTGTCCCCCTCTGTCTCTCCTCATCCAGGAGGAGATCCAGCAGCTGAAGGCGAAGCTGGAGAAGGTGGAGAAGGAGAGGAACGAACTAAGACTCAACAGCGACCGACTGGAGAGCAGGGTAGGGTTGGCTTAATGTGATCAGGAGTGAGGCTGCCGGCATTCCCACATCTCAAAGACACACACACACACACACACACACACACCCACACACACATCCCTTCACCTTGGCACTGAGGCTTGGGCAGCACTCCAGAGCTGGCAGAGCTGTCCTATAAGAAAATGTCTGAAACACACGCCAGTAGCTGGGCTGCATACAGCCAGAACGTCCTCCTGTGCTCCTAAGGCACACGTGACCGGTTCTGTGACAAGGTTGTGGGCCGGTTGAAACCATTCATTGGCGCTAGTCCATTTGCCTCCGCTGCCGATAGGGGAAGCAGCCTGGTCGCCTGACCGGGCCTCAAGGCGACCCCCGCACCCCCCCACACGTCCTTCCCCAGGGGACTGAGGCTGCTTTGTGCCGCAGATCACAGAGCTGTCATCGGAGCTCGCCGATGAGAGGAACACGGGTGAGTCGGCATCCCAGCTGCTGGAGTCGGAAACCTCGGAGCGCCTCCGTCTGGAGAAAGACATGAAGGACCTGCAGGTAAGGGGAGCTCTGGGGCCACCTGGGACCCCAGGACCCAGAGTAGTCTCCCAGGTGATTAGCGGGCTAGCAAGCAGGGTTAGTTCGGGACCCCAGGACCCAGCGTAGTCTCCCAGGTGATTAGCGGGCTAGCAGGCGGGGTTATCTCGGGACCCCAGGACCCAGCGTAGTCTCCCAGGTGATTAGCGGGCTAGCAGGCGGGGTTAGCTCGGGACCCCAGGACCCAGCGTAGTCTCCCAGGTGATTAGCGGGCTAGCGGGCGGGGTTAGCTCGGGGACCCCAGGACCCAGCGTAGTCTCCCAGGTGATTAGCGGGCTAGTGGGCGGGGTTAGCTTGGGGAAGCGGCCCGTGGCAGTTACTGTGCCGATCACTGTGGCTCGGGATGCCAGGCCTCCCACGCTGCCCTACCTGGTGCTTTTTTCCCGAAAAGGAAACAAAAGCCTCAGCAGAAACACCATCGAGTGAACAGTGAAATTTGCAAGTAGCTCTTAATACACATTAAATAATCTAAAGATTAAAACTGAAACCACTTTCAGTAACAGGCATGGTCTATTACCCATGAGTCCATTTGCACGCCCTACAGTGAACTGTGGTGGGCGGGGGGGGTGAACAAGCAGAGGGCATCAGGGAACTAATGTTTCCATGTTATGAAAATCAACAGTGAAATCAGATTTGGACCTGGCATTTTTTTTTATTCCCCCCCACACTCAGACGTTTATTTGACAAGACTTGGCATAGGTAAAATCCCGAGGGCGCGGACTAGATTTTCCCAATGAGTGCTTGTGGAGCGTAGCCATTGCTGAAAGGTGAACCAGGCACAGATTGCCTTGGTCATGGGGGAGAGGAGGGTGTAATTGCCCGGGGGGGGGGGGGGGGACGGGACGTCATCCGGGGTAACAGATGGCCCTCAGAATTTGCCCTGTGTGGGCTGATGGCTGCCATGTGCCGGGTACAGAGCAAGTTTGATGCCATGAAGAAGCAGATGGAGACCATGGAGATGGAAGTGATGGAGACCAGGCTGATCCAAGCATCAGAGCTGAATGGCGAGATGGACGACGTTGACACGGGTCAGTCTCCCAGGCCAGTGGGTGGGGCATGTAGGGTGTGGCGGTATGGTGTTTGGGAGGGGACTCGGGGGGTCACTTGGGGGATCCCCATCTTGTGGTATGCACTGTCCATTGCCGTCTTGGGGACTGCCGGTGCCCTAAAATTAAACTGCAGACGCACCCCCACGGGCAAATGAGAAAATAATCTCCAGGATCAGACCCTGAGCTTGCTGGGAAGCTGCCATTTACGCTATTTATATGGAAATGGCAGCTTGCGGTGGGGAGTCCTTCAGCCTCTATGGAGGTGAGATGATGGGCTTGATTTCAGAAGATCTGTCGGAATTAAAGTGGACCGACCCAGATTGGAGCCCCTCCCACCTCCACCATAACGGGTTTTGAACCCATTTCCCTTGCAGAGCGTCTAAAATGCCAGGTCAGCTTTCGGTCCGGCAGCCCCATATCCACTGTACCGGTAATGCCGCCTAATTGATTCTTGATCCCTGCCCCTTGAGGTCTAATACGTTCCAGTTAATGTTTATCTTCCTGTAATTAAAGAATCGGGTATCGATCCTATGCTGTTGGGTGAGCTGTCGCAGCCATTAAAGCTGCTTCATATTATCCCTTTGAGGTGCCAAAAAAAAACGTTACAATATTGATTAGTGAAATAATGGAGCATTGCATGACTGTACAGTGTTCCTTATTTCATCATCCGCTAATAGCAGAGAAGAGAATCATTTCTATTTGGCTGTGGAGGAGCGTTTGCATCCGCAGGCTAACGGTTCGGTCGATCAGACTTTTTCTTACACGCTTGGGAGATCACAGGGATAGTCAGTGTTCCTTCTTATCCCATTTGTTTGTGCGTGATTCTCTCGTCCTGCCCACAGGGGGCGAGTGGCACCTGAAGTACGAGCGCGCCATCCGGGAGGTGGAGTTCACCAAGAAGCGGCTGCAGCAGGAGTTCGACGACAAGCTGGAAGTGGAGCAACAGAGCAAAAGGCAGCTGGAGCGAAAAGTGAGTCGGGGACCTCCCTGCCCGCCCCAACACTCTTTTGTATTCATATCTTTCTGGTGACCGTCCATTCATTCTCTATAGGGAAAACTCTAATCCCAACAATGACAACCTTAACCCCCACCCAGCCCCAACCTTAACCAAACAAAACACAATGCCTAATACAATTTTTAGTTTTTTGATTGCATTCACAGCCTGAAATTTGGTCCCCACAACAGCAAAATAACAGGTTTTTTTTATCACATTGTGGGGATGAATAGCAACAGTCTAACGAGAGCCTGCTGCCCCCCCCCCCTCCCCACGCAGCTGACAGACCTGCAGGCGGACGGCGAGGAGGTGCAGCGCTCGGTGCAGCAGCTGAAGAAGAAGTGCCAGCGGCTGACGGCCGAGCTGCAGGACACCAAACTGCACCTGGAGAACCAGCAGAGCAGGAACCACGAGCTGGAGAAGAAGCAGAGGAAGTAAGAGCCAGTCCAGGAAAATGCGTGACATGGTGACATAGCAGGGGACAGCTAATTCGGTGCCTGGGGAGCAGTGCCTGGGGGCGGTACCTTGCTCAGGGTACTTCAGTGGTACTTTGCTAGTTGGGGATTCAAACCAGGCCACCACTGTCCCTCGGGCGCAAACATGCTGGTGCACTTTAAACATGTACAAGCGTATTTGCACATGCATCACACACACACACACACACACACACATACATATACACAGATGTACACGCTTACACGTGACACATTGTACACCATAGTGTACACACACATTATACATGTCTCTGCACGGCCTTTAGTGTATCCTTACACCTGCATAAATGTGCAGAGGCACGTGACCATACACCCCCGTCGCCCCAAACCTGTGTTCTGTGAGTCCTTCCTTCTCCCGCAGCTGCCGTCAGCCAGGAGCACATTTAAGCTGACAGCTTGAGGGAGTAATGGCATAGTGAATAACTTTGGAAAGTTCAGCGTGACCTTTTCAGTCTCCGGCATCAGCCAAACGGCAGTGCGGTGCAGGCCTTTAAAGAGCACCGAGAGCTCGCCACTAGGCTCGACAGGCCCATCGCCACCTGCTTCCCCCCCCGACAGGAATGGCTAGCCGGATGCGGCACCCTTTATGGGATTCAGCGCCGTCAGTGTGTCCCCCTGAAAACTGGGAACAAGCAAAGAAAAATCCATGCTGAGAAAGACCCCTAGGGGGCAGACTCTAGCGGTCGAGGGTTAAAGCCACGAGACCCGTTTTATCCGAAAGCCGGCCCAGAATCATGGAAGTCACAGAGCTGTGAAATGGGATGTGGGATGGGGGCTGGCTGCAGTAGATGAGGACAAGGCAAGCGGTCTATTCCGGGGTGGGGGGGGGGGGTTATGGGCCATCAGGCAAGTTCTGGGATTTGTGGCCTGGGTGTGACGTAAGAGGCTACAAGGGACAGCCTGGGTTTTCACAGGTCCTGGGTGTGTATCGCTCTCATCCACACACCTAAAGCCATCAGCGCCTTCTCCTGCAGAATATTTAATTTTTAATTGTCAGATTTCCCTGCATTGTTTCCGCAGAACTCTGAAGGACGTCGTCAGGGGACAAGGGGGGCTGTTTTTAGCAAACTGCTAAGCTGAGGACCAGCTCAGTCCCCAGACAGGCCACTATATCTCGGTTCTCTCATTATGCTAATGTGTCTTTGACAGCATATCAAAGGGGGTAAATATATGGAATATCAAAACATGTGAATTTATAAGCTGCAGATGAAATTTTAATGAAGCAATGCTTCTGAAACTGCTTTCCCTGGCGATTTTAGTTATTGTGTCAGATATTTTGGCTGCGGTCACAGGTTAGAGGTGACGTGAGCCCTCGGGGAACTTTGCAGGTTCGACTCGGAGCAGTCGCAGTCCCAGGAGGAGGTGCAGCGGGAGCGGACGCAGCGGGAGAAGCTGAGTCGGGAGAAGGACATGCTGACTGGGGAGGTGTTCGGCCTGCGGCAGCAGCTGGAGGTGGGAGAGGCACGCCATTGGGTTGAAGCACCCGTATGAGTCTTAGGCGTTAAGTCTAAGTCTGTCCCCCCTGCCCCCGAAACAACAGGAGAAGGACCTGGAGTTGTGCGCTGTCAACTTGAAGGTGGAGCAGCTGGAGGCGGAGCTATCGGACCTCTCGTCCCAGGAATCTAAGGACGAGGCCTCGTTGGCCAAGGTCAAGAAGCAACTTCGGGATCTGGAGGCCAAGGTGAAGGACCAGGAGGAGGAGCTGGACGAACAGGCCGGCACCATCCAGATGCTGGAGCAGGTACCTGGGTTCTCATTTCGGGACCCCTCTGCCATGCAGAACCGGCCACTGCCATGTCAGTATCCGGGATACATCGCCTTTCTTCTGACTTGCCGCCGCCTCGTAGGCAAAACTCCGCCTGGAGATGGAGACGGAGAGACTACGGCAGACTCATGCCAAGGAGATCGAGGCCAAGGATGAGGAGGTGGAGGAGATAAGGCAGTCGTGCTGTAAGAAGGTACGAGACTGGGGCTCAATGCTCGAGTCGCCCTGGCGTTTCGCACTCCTGAATCGGGTCAGTGTGTGGAGACCCGATGTGAGAATTGAGTTTTTCTTCTTTTCCACTACACAAAACTCCCAGCCGGGTCAGCGGCGGCCTGATGTACTCACCCCTGAAAGTGGTTTTCTGTGTGAAGTCTAAGTGTGTGTGTGTGTGTGTGTGTGTGTGTGTGTGTGTGTGTGTGTGTGTGTGTGTGTGTGGGTGGTGGGGGTGCAGAAGAAGATGTTTGATGCGCCCCAGGTCTTGTAATTAATTGTTTGACACAGAAAGGCTGGTGACCTGTTTTGACTGGGGGGGGGGGGGGCGGACACAGTATCTACTTTTCAATATCAAATTTTTTTTTCAACCTTTTTAGATACATTTCATTTATTTAGCTTTTATCGAAAGTTGATGTACATTCTTGAGAGAGCAGAGTCAGATGGGGTTAAGGGTCCAGTGGTGAATTCCCCCCCCTCAGTCCTGGGATTTAAGCTGACAACCTTCTGACACGTCATCCTTACCCGCTGAGCTGCACACCGCCCCCATACGTCATCTGTTTACTGACATTACCACGACTTACTATGACTGCACTCAAAACAGTCTGGTTTCCTTGAGCTCTGGATTGCTGTGTGCATATGTGAATGGGGGAGGGGGGGTGGATTTATGTGTCCGAAACTATCGTCATGCGGTGGCTGCCAGTCTCACCCACTCAACCACCTCCCCTACCCTCTGATTGGCAGCTGAAGCAGATGGAGGTGCAGCTGGAGGAGGAGTACGACGAGAAGCAGAAGGTCCTCCGGGAGAGGAGAGACCTGGAGGCGAAGCTGCTGGCTGCTCAGGACCAGGTGACCCTCAGCTGTGACTCTCAACTCGGGTTGCTAAATACGTGCACTGCTCAGCGCTCCTGTAGGATTATGGGATAGTGGCTGCTTTTGTGGTGTACAATGTGGGCCTCTCACCTGCAGTGGTCACATATCACAAATCCGACACAGGACACCAGCAAACATATCAATAAGCACAGTGGTGATCAGGTTGAGACAGTGAGGTCCATTTATCATGGGTTCTTTGTGGGTTCTAAGCCGCTTGTGGACTGTCTGGATCCCTCTCCGCAGGTTAGCCACAGGGACGTAGAGACGGAAAAGCGCCTGAGAAAGGACCTGAAACGCACCAAGGCCCTGCTGGTCGACGCCCAGATCATGCTGGACCACCTGAAGAACAACGCACCCAGCAAGCGTGAGATAACACAGCTCAAAAGCCAGGTGTGCACCCCCCCTCCCCTGCCCCCATCCCTAAAACACCATCCATGTTTACTGCGGGTTTAAACCTGGATGCCCAATGCACCACGTTGACTTGCCCTTCCATCCTACAGCTGGAGGAGTCAGAGTTCACCTGTGCGGCCGCCGTCAAGGCCCGCAAGTCCATGGAGGCCGAGATCGAGGACCTGCACGTCCAAATGGACGACATCTCCAAAGCTAAAAGCGCTGTGAGTGCAACGGCTTTCCCCTTGCGTAGCCGGGGCCAAACCTCTGCTCATCATCCAGGGGGAACTTGAGACGAAGCTGTCGCGGTCTCACCTGAGCTTGACCCAGACAGGAAGTTGTGAGGAACCCAGAGATGACAACTAATTAGTTGTGGCACATCAGATACGAGCCCTGCTGATGCCCCCTCCCCTCAGTTCTGCTCAGCAATAGCTCCTCCACCTCTTTTTGTGGGGGGAGGGGGCTCAGGTTTAGCTATCGATTGCCATGGAACGATTTCCGCCCATAATGTCATGTTTCGAAGCCCATTTCGAACACGGCATATCACCTTGAAATACATTATGGCTTAATGATTCTGTCACTCTCTTTTTTTTTTTTTTTTTTTTTTTTTTTTCCTCCCAGTCTTTACTGATGGGTGAAAAATAGAATTCATGTAGAAGCTCAGTGGCAGTAATAGACCGCTGTAGGGCAGCAAAATAGACGGTTGGCTGTTTTAGGCTCTCCGATTCAGGGGGCTTTAGATGGTCGCTTTTGCTGTTCTTTCGCTGTGCCAGTTTTGAAATTTCCGCGCTCTGTTAAGCAAAACCGATGTGAAATGTGCCCGAGATCTCCACAGTCCCTCTATGTGGTCCTGAGATCCGTTTGTATGAGCGTGAGGCACTTGTGGGGGACAGCTGTTGATTGAAAACCAAGGGCGATGTCCCCATGAAACAAATAATATATCCATCCATTCATTACTGTAACCGCTTAATCCCCACTGGGGTTGTGGGGGGCCCAGAGCCTATCCTGGGAACGAGGGGCACAGGTGGGAACCAACCCTAGCGGGCGCCAACACACCACAGACAAGTAATATATATTTTCCTTTATCCGTCCATCTGTCCGTCCGTCCATCCATCCGTCCATCAATCCATCCTTCTGCATCCAACTGCTTTTTTCCCCTCTCTGGAGTCAGAGGAATAGAGAAGCCCGACAACATGGTTGGCGCTACACAAAAATAGTACATGCAGAGCCTGCTGGGATAGCCGTGGCCTCTGAGGCACCACATTACCCTTTAAACAGCCAGAGGTAGCCTCTGAGGCACCACATTACCCCTTAAACATGCCAGAGGTAACCTCTGGGACACCACATTACCCTTTAAACATGCCAGAGGTGTAGCCTCTGAGGCACCACATTACCCTTTAAACATGCCAGAGGTGTAGCCTCTGAGGCACCACATTACCCTTTAAACATGCCAGAGATGTAGCCTCTGAGGCACCACATTACCCTTTAAACATGCCATATGTGTGCAAACATATGACCATTCTTTGGAGTCGTAAGTGTAAATAAATTTGGATTCATTTCAGGAGAACACCATGCACTCAGGCTGTTATGCCTTCCATGGTCTTTTTGCAATGCTCTAGTTAGATGGATGTCTTTTGTGTTGGTGTGTATTAGCGGTCATTTAATTTCCCAAGTATGTGCTAATGGATTCATTAGCCTGTGTGATATTCACATTTTCCCCCACCTTATTAATACGTCCTGTTTCTGGCTCCTGAGAAGTGCCTTTTCTATATTGTTGAGGTAATTATCAAAATGAAATTAGTCTTCCAATTTGTCTGGGGGAGCTTGCAACTGCAGCACTATGGTAGGCAGCAGCTAATTAGCTTCTCTGACTATGGTTGCTAATATGTGGGCCCTCCCCCCCGCCTCCAGTCTGACTGTGCCGTACAGCCCAGGATTTATTTGGTTTTCCAGATTGGTTTTCCACGTTGATTTGAGCTTTATTATCTGCTATTTTCCTTGAAATAGTCTGCCCAAGTACTGTTATTATTATTCTCATTATTGTTATTATTTGGGGCAGCATGGTGGGGCAGTAGTTACTACTCTTGCCTCGTGCCTCTGGGACCAGGGTTCGAGTCTCCGCCATGGCTCTGTGTGTGTGGAGTTTGCATGTTCTTGGATGGATACATTATTATTATTATTATTATTATTATTATTATTGATATTATTATTGCTATTAGTAATAGTAATAATGATAGTGGTTAGTTGTCTTTAGATGTGCAACGTTATAACCATTAACCAACTACAGCATTGTTTCTCACACTTATGGCGCTCTTCCACTGCCACTTCGAACCGAGCTGTACCCAAACTGTACTGCGAAGAGGTGATTTTCCATTGTAAATTATGCACACTGTACCCGACCCGTATCCGCGCTGACGTGGCCCTGATAGTAAGCAAAAGTGTGACTGAACGGAGCTGTTAGTGTCACTACCATCTGATTGGTCGAAATGCACTGAGATACTAGCGATCTGTGTCAATAAGCATGGATTATATTACGGGAAAAAAGGGCATATTCTATATATAATTCCTTATTAGTATCGCACATTACGATGTTTTGATGTAGTCCCGATAACTCAGAACTTGAAAATTTCCAACTGCCTATTTAAAAATGGAATGGCTGAATGGAAAGGATTCGTAATGCAAATTTTTCACAAGTGAATGCTAATTCCTTTAGCGTTAGCCAACATAACACAGAAATTCCCACAGATATGCTAGTGGAAATTAGCACGTAGTAAATCTGAACAGTAAATCTCTTTGGTGTTATGTGACCGCCGCTCTCCAAACCAGGCAGCGCCTTTACTGAGCCGACCCTTCTGTGGCGGAAAACCAAAGCGAGCTGGAACCGCGCTGTAACTAATGTCTCTTTGTGGTATGGGTACGGAACGGCCTGGTTCCACTATGCCAGTGGAAAAGCGCCATTTGCTCATGAGAGCTTAATCTCCCGCTCCATCCCCCTGCTTCCCAACTTCTGCCTGTCAGCTGGAGGAGCAGCTGAGTCGGGTGCAGCGGGAGAAGAACGAGCTGCAGTCGCGCATGGAGGAGGACCAGGAGGACATGAACGAGCTGATGAAGAAGCACAAGGCCGCCGTCGCCCAGGTAACCCCCGCCCCCACTGTGTATACCCTGCATTGCGCTGCCCCACTGCTGCAGTGCTGCTTTTCAAAGCTTATCTTTTTCCAGTATTATATTCAAAATAATATAGGTTGCTTTAATGACATTTCTATCCATTTATACAGCGTGTTAACTTCGTAGAACAAATTAAGGCTAAAAGTACAACAGGATCAACTCTCCTGGGTCTTAAACTACTAACTTTTGAAGTCTTTTTCCTTTAATCACTGCACCACCTACTGTCCTATTTTGCTAATGCTGACTTGGGGATTTTTACTGAGCCCAACACCATAGTGTTTTATTGGTTTAAGATTACGTAACTAAAATTGTTTTTCTATTGCTTATCTGAAATTATCCGAAAGACATTATAAATGGGGAAAAAAATCTTTCATCTTTTCCTCTTTATTAACGTTCCTTCTCCCTATTAATTCTTTAATCCTTGAATGTTTTCGCACGTTATTGATTGCTTCGATCTCCCTCTGCGGCCGCCTCACATTCGGTGACTGTGATCGACACTGCGTTTTACCGAGTGCCTATATGCCTTTGCCGCTGACGATGTCCCTGTCCCTCCTTGCCCGACAGTCGTCCCAGAACCTGGCTCAGATCAGCGACCTCCCGAGCCAGCTTGAGGAAGCCATGAAGGTGAAGCCGGTTATCCAGGATAAGGTAAACCCCCCCCCCCCCCCCATACCCCCTAAAACATCTGGGTGTGGTCGGATGTGAAATATGCAGCTCGCATTCTTCGTTCACTCAGCCCACCTGCCCTGATCTGCTAATCCTTTGATCCTGGACCATCGTAAGTACGCGACGGCCTTGTCGGGATCAAATGGTGTCGGCCCTGGGGCTTTTTTTGTATTTACCAACTCACGGAACCCAGTCTGGCTGGATCTATGGCTCACACTGGGGCTTAAGCGGGCGATGCCCATCTGGGATCGAGCCCTTTGCTGATAAGCCTCGCCCGGGTTCGAAAGCAAAGCCGGGGACTTTTAATGATACTGGTGAGGGATTTCCAAATCCCGCCCCCGGGATGCAAGGCTGCTCATTACGGAGGCCACCCTTCTCCCCATCCTTTCATGGATTTTGGAATAAATCGCTCCGGGCTGACAAAAAAAAGGCGCTGCTTTTATGCTCTAAGAACAGCTTTTATCTGCAAATAGGAGCCTTGGAAAACCGCAAGCGTAACGAGTTTATAAAACATCAGCTTCACCTTCCTCAAAGTGCTGCCGCGATCGTTATTAAACCCCTGGCTTCTTCACCGTGCAGCTCATTTATCAGAGACGCTGTCAGACGCGAAGATGGTTATTATTTTGCGGTGTTATTCATGCAAATATTGCTGGTGTTCATCTGTGGATAAATTGAGTGTGTTTTTCGAGAGTCAGTGTGCAGGAAATCATTGTTATTTCTCAAGGAATATTTTATGAAGTTGAAAGGTAAATAAAAACTTGAGGACCTTAAGTAATAGATCTGAAAGGTCTCTTATGCAGAAAAAAGACTGGGTATTTTGGCCTGAGATAAACTGGTATAAACAAATTAAGAGTAAAAGTAGGAAGGCTTACAGTGGGCGAGAATTCAAAGTGGGTGGATGTGAAGTTCCAGATATTTCACACAGCGAAATACTGTCATGATGCCCATTAGAAGTAAGTTTATTGAAACTTATTTTCATCAATAAATCCCTGATATGAGCATAAGTGGGCAAGATGTGGTGAGCGGCCTGCGATCCATAAGACTGTTCCTTGGCGGCGAGTCAGGTTGCCGAAGCGCAGATTCGGTCATAACCCACCGTCTGTTTCTGGGCTGGCTCAGCTCCAGTCCCTGCAGAGCCAGCTGGATTTCCAGGAGCAGTCCATGGTGGAGAAGTCACTGGTCAGCAGACAGGAGGCCAAGATCCGCGAGCTGGAGACCAAGCTGGAGTTCGAGAAGACTCAGGTCAAGCGTCTAGAGGTGAGCTGGAGCGGGGGGGAGTCAGCCTGCATGCGAACTGAGAGCGGAGGGAGGAGGGTGGGGGACGGGGTTTAATTAATGAGCATGTGTAAAGGGACTAATAGAGACTTTCTCCGAATATATTCACCTTTCCTACACCCGCCCCCCCCCACCCCAACACACTCTCCCCATTTTTTTTTCACCGTCGCTCTGAGATTAATGCAATTTGCCTCCGAAAGCTGTTAGATTACATTATGTCGCTTCTCATCTAACTTTAACTCTCCCATCTGTCTTGCGAGTTATAACATATTTACTACACGGGCTTCTTTTTACTAATTTGGTTATTTGGATTTGCATCCGCTGATTTCTGGAGACGAAAGGTGAAACGTTTTTAATTTTGCAGGGCAGCTTTCATTGAAAAAAGTACCTGTTCTGGCGCACGCTTTAAAATTTCACCAGCCGCCTGCGCCCACTCTTTTTTTTTTTTTTTTATTTTTATTTTTTTTATTTTTTTTTTATTTTTATTATGTGTCCAATACCGCACAGCGTTAACCTGACAAAAGGTCTCTCGGCCACCCTCCTCTCGCATTGAATCGTTGGATCAATGGCGTCAAAATAAATTCACCCAAATATTTGCCAACCGGCTGTCTTACATGACCCCCCCCCCGGCGCTCTAACCGTACACCCGGTTCACGGCGCTGTGAACTTTCAAGCTGTTAGGTAACGAAAGGTCACCGACCCCGCGTCTGTGTGGGAGGGATCGATGCAGTCTGCGGTCGGAGGCGGTCAAGCAATCAAATGCGGTTTAAAGAGGTCGACTCGGAAGGTTGAATCTCCATCTGCTGTTGCGTTGAATTGCTTAATTTAAAATGCAAGATTATCACCTTTTTTTTATATATATATAAAAAAGATTTTATATATATATATATATATAAAATCTTTTTTTTATATTTAGCAAAGTAAGTTATTTAAGAGGATTTTTAATTGTGGTGGATAAAGAAGTGGAGTGACAGTAGGTCGCTTCGAGTTCCAGTGTTTTGTCACCTGGCCTGCCTTTCTGCAGTTCCTGCTATCTAATATAAGCTGATATTTGTTCAAGGCAAACAAAAAAAATAAAATCGCATTAAGGTCGCATAGGACCCACATTATTGCATGCAGGAGATGTCTCAACCTTTGGGACCCCGTTCAGTGTAAGTGTGCGTGCGGAAGAAGGGGACAGGATATGGATTTGACCCAGACAGCCCTGTGAATGTACATCTTGAAGCAGAACGGCTAGTTTCCCCACAATTAATGAGATGTGCCTTTGTGATGTTATAGCAACTTGGAACTTTTTGTCATGAATCTCTCATTCACGTGTTTAACCGCTCAGAGTCTGGTCAGCCGGCTGAAGGAGAACGTGGAGAAGCTGACGGAGGAGCGAGACCAGCGGACGGCCGGGGAGGGCCGAGAGAGGGAGCAGAACAAGCGCATGCAGCGGCAGATCCGGGACATCAAAGAGGAGATCGCCGAGTTGGCCAAGAAGGAGGCTGAGGCCAGCCGCAAGAAGCACGAGCTGGTAGGGCCTCCTCGTCTCCTCACGGAGGGGGGGGGGGGGTCACTAAAAGTTCTGGCAAAGGCAGATGCTGTTACATTTTTATGAGATGCTGGGTCATCGCTTGATTTATCTGAAGATTTATGCATAAAGATTCCAGTATATAGAGTGTCTCAGATGTGACCATCAAAGCTTTATAACTCAAGTGTTTGGATACCCAGTAGCTTTTGTTAAGAGATCAAAAAAATCATTCTTTTTTAGAAGCAAAACCACAAAGGACAACGAGCTTGTCCTTAAGCTGTCTCTGAGAAAACGCCAATCAAACGTTACTTCCGGGTGCTCCTGACAGTGCTATTAATTATAACCTAATTCAATTGATAATGTTTTTGACTAATTGGATTGATAATCAGCTAACATTGCAAGTGGTTGTGAAGTCAAAAAGCCCGTTACAGCCGGTTCCTACTGAAGTCTGCTTCTGGATAGGTGGTGGAGTCTTGTGGGTCTTTTAATCTGGTCAAGCAGAAGCTGGGGCTGAAGTTACGTCAGTTTGTTTGTCGAAGTGAGAAGCCTGGATGGCTAGGGGCTTGAGCATGAGAGGAGAGCTGGCCAGAGGGGCACTTTTGGTAAGCAGAATTGGCTTCGAGGGAAGGACTGGACTCCACGCGAAGATGCCCAGTGATGATGGTTAATGGTTCACATGGACAGCAGGGCGATCGCCATGGAAGTTGGAATGCATGAAGGAGCGTGACAAATCGTCCTCCAAATCAACCTTTAATGTATCGCTTGAGTTAAATGGGCCAGTGACTGACAGCACACACTAATTTCACCGCTAATGGATTTTGAAGCCTCACTCCTCAATCCATGTCCCTAACACATGAATATAAGCAACACATCATTAGACATGCAAACATCATTCAGTTAAATTTGCTTCATATAAAGGGACAGGGCCGTGGGGCATTGGCCTCAACTGGAAGCCGATTGGCCTCCCCATCACTCATCGATTTAAAACATATCATTGGCTAATGTTAATGTTGGCCCTTCTATATGAAATATGGCTCCGCTTATGCCCCCCACCTTAAAAATTTTCTCAACACTAAGAACATGATGGTACTTGCGGTTTTGGTAAGACCGGTCTTGATAACTTGCCTACCAAGAAGGAACTTTGGGTGCAACGAATCATGGGATTGGTCTGATTCACCGAGGATGCAACCGATGTATCCTTGATATTTGGGGCGGGGCAAGAACGACATCTGGGGATTTTTACCGCCCACTGTATTCTGTTCTTGAGTATTGGAACTGGTGTTCAGCAATGGAAGATGACGTAAAACGGGTACATGAGAACAAAAGTACGCATGTTGGGAAACACCCATAGTCACATGAAGAATATCTTTTCAACTAAACACAGTTGGTCTCAACGGGCATTTAAGGCAATGCATTGTGGGTCAAGTACTCAGTATATAACTTGTTCCCTGCAGGAAATGGACATTGAGAGCTTGGAAGCTGCCAACCAGAGCCTGCAGGCAGATCTTAAACTCGCTTTCAAACGGATCGGCGACCTGCAGGCCGCCATCGAGGACGAAATGGAGAGCGACGACAACGAGGACCTCATTAACAGGTGCTGAGCCGTCCACACTCTGTCCATTTGTGCTGTGATACCCCGGTCTTCCAGGAGTACCGTGGCTGCAGGAAGTGACATCGTGACTGCTGCCTTCCCTTAGCATAATGATTACTCTGGACTTCATATTCACAGATAACTTGGAAATTACCCAGCACAGATATTTTCCTGTAGGTAATACAGCCGGAATGAGTCTGGCATATCCTATTTACATTTCCGGAAAGATTTATGTCTTGGAAGCAGCAGCGCTTAATCTCAATATTTAAATAGTCTTTTCTCCTTTTCCGTCAGCTACAGCTGTCCCAGTTTAATCAGGATCCGTCCTTCTCGTTTAGCATTTGTTTATTTATAGTTTCTGACTCCTGCTGAGGCTTGTTGGTACAAGAGGCACAGCTTTGCTGCCTCGCCGTAGTAAAACTAGTTAGTAAAAAGTCAGTCGGCATTACCATACGCTAACTTGTCAGCAAAGCAGAGTGGGCGGGCGGGATGGTGTGCGAGGGAGCACTGGTGAGTCACACTCCAAAAATACAAAGGAAGACATGACTCCTGCCCCAGCTGGTGGGAACATCGGACCTCTGAATAGACGCGGACATCTCCCTCTGCCCTTATCTGGACCCGCCATGTGTTTATGCTCCCATGATGCATTGCTGATTTGGTGTGGCGCTTTTTACTTTACTTTCTCACTTTTCTTTCTTCCCCCTCCTCCTTGTCTTTGTGTGTGTGTGTCTCGTCCATTGTCACGAGCCAGTTTACAAGACATGGTGACAAAATACCAGAAAAGAAAGAATAAAACGTGAGGGCCACATTTCTTTTACTTTTAAAACTTTTATGTTTGAATTTTCTAGCTCTTCACTAGCGAAAGGTGCAGTATTAACTAAGCCTCCCACAAACAGCAGGGGCTCCTGCTTAATTTTTGGCCAGAGAAGCCGGGATCCCAGGTTTCCAGATCCTTGGGTGTTTTGGAAACAAATTGGGAACAAATTTTTGAAGATGAGATTTAGCGTGCACTGAAAAGTGGACGCTCACCAGCAGCGTATTAATTCCATCTCAGGAGGCTTCAGTGATACTGCACCAGTGTTCTTTTACTCACTGGCCAAACCCCCCAGGCGCACGCACCACCGCATGGTCCTGCCTGCTCGGTGACACGCATGCACCGAACAACATGCTTCCACTTGCATCCAACCCCCCCTACCCCCATCTACCCTCCTACTTCCCAGTTTTATACAGAACTGTTACAAAATGTGCTGATTTGTCTGGGCCCCTGCAGAACTCCGTGTGGAGCCTCCTTTTCCACCATTACCCTCCCTGTCTGCCCCGTCGTCATCTGTGCCCATTAAGGCTAGCGACAATCACACAGAGTGTGTGAGGAGGTGTTCACACTGTTTCTGGCCTAGGCTCCTATATTTCCTCGCTGGGACGGGGGCAGTGGGGGGGGGGGGGGGGGGGGGGGGGGGGGGGGGGGGG
>JAODKC010000101.1:1262592-1286841 GCA_026777985.1 Mormyrops attenuatus | reverse complement strand
TTTGTTTGTTCATAGCCCCTTGTTTTTATAGCTAATAAAAACTATTTTTTGATTTCTTTTCCCCCCCCCCCCCCCTTCAGCACTGGGAATGGTTAACTTTTTCAGAAAGGTAAAAGCTGAATTACTGTCCGGTGTCATAGATGAGGCAAGTGTCGAATCTTTGTTGCAAAATCATAACAGGTAGGTATCAAGGGGGCCGAGCCATAAACAGACTTTCAAAGGGACAGTTTTGATCAGGGTTTGTCTTGACCACCGAGAAGAAACACCGTAAGCCTGCGGATCGAGCCGGGGGAGAGATCATAGTATCCCCTTGATGTTTCTCTGTTTCTCTGCTTCGTTATTTTACCGGGACTCTGGTTCTGAAGTTCGCGTCGTTGCTGAAACGATTCCCACTGCGCGCTGGCTTTTGATTCTGAGTCCGGTTTGCCACGTTCTATAATGTGAAACCCTTTAATCCACATTTTCTTCTGGGATGTAAAATAAACTGCTTCTTTCTGTCCTCGCTTTTCGTGTTGATAAAGAAAGTGGGAGGACGCCGCACTGTAACTTTGCCTGGATTTCAGCCCGCAAGTCTGTCACTTCATCCATGCGTCATGGTGTGCTCGTGTTGACCGCATGCATCACGAAAGTATTAACTGGCTAACAAACCAAGGTCTGGGAAGTTTTATTTTTTTCGAAAAACGTATTAATAAGGGATTGTATCTGATGGGGGTGTATGATGGAGCAAGACTCCAATCAACTTGTCGATATTTAATCTTGCATATAGCCGGCATTGTTGAAGGCACCTATTTTTTTCCCCATTTCTCTCTTGGATTATGGAAAGCAACCCCAGTCGTTCATAATGATGTACACGCTTCTCAGCAGATTAAAGGCGCTACAGAGATGTGCTTCCAGCTTCAAGTGTTTTGGTCAAGTAGGAAAGAAAATCCCTAAACTGCAAAGGAGGACGAATTGTGAATTTCGATGCTATTTTAAATGAAAATGAAAACTTATCAATTGTGTATGTTTGTGTTTTGGATTATTTGCAATAAAATAAAGTCATGGGTTGTAATATTAAGATTTGGTTCTTGGCTGAGGGAGAACAACGTATTATTGCAAAGGTACACTACTTTTAACCAGTCAACAAAAGTCTTCATACAGTTGATTTTTTTTTAACCCCTCAAGCCATGCAAGACTGGAAGAAACGGACAAAGGAATAGAAGATATCTATTAAAGCAAAGTAGTTACAACTGAATTTAATTTAAACACCATTAAGAAGAAAAGTCACTAGAGTAATAATGCGGTGAACTAGTAACTAAAGGTAATGTTGGGGGTGATTTGCTAACACACGTAACAAAAATCATTCTTAGGGCATGAAGACATTAGGAGGTTTTTGGTCTATGTATAAAACAAATAAATAAATTTTCTGTGTGACTCTTGAAGTGCATAAGGTACAGGGAAGT
This sequence comes from Mormyrops attenuatus, assembly GCA_026777985.1. Taxonomy (NCBI): domain Eukaryota; kingdom Metazoa; phylum Chordata; class Actinopteri; order Osteoglossiformes; family Mormyridae; genus Mormyrops; species Mormyrops attenuatus. The sequence goes on along the minus strand of JAODKC010000101.1, from coordinate 1,285,399 downwards.
CAGGTGCGAGGCCAGCGATGTATAGAGGTCACACCCGGAGCCGCTCGATCATTCAGCTGACGCTCGCTCGGGGGTCGGGGGGGCGGATACCTGCCGATGTGTGTGGGAAGGTCGGTTACAGCTGCGGCGGCAAAGCTGCACGATTCCTGCTGGGAGGTCGACCTGATCCGCCGCGACCGCAGTGGTGAGTGGTTTGCAGTTCACGGCGCCCTTTGAGGATGCCGTGAACCGCCTTTTGAGCCTCCGGCCACGCTCCCGGCTTTCCCACGGAGCACATGTTTCGTGGCCAAAGTTTCACGGTAAAAAATAAAAACTTGTAGTATTTTGAATCCATTTCCCATGCCTCAAAACAGGAAATTAAATATCGACCGATTGCAGAGGGGAAATTTATTTTGACATGGAATGGAGATTGACTGGGGGCGGCGCGGTGGCGCTGTAATTAGCGCTCACACTTCTGGGACGCATGGCTTCGTGTGTGTGGAGTTTGCATGTTCCCCTCCTGTCATTCTGTCCCGCAACCATGAATAGGACAAGCAGTTTCAGAAAATGGGTGGAGAATCATTGTGGGTGAGTCTTCGGTAATTGACACACATTCCAAATCCGTATGAGAAATCATGCAAAAAAAAATACCCGTTTAGATATATATATGTGAACTAATGGAAAAACTACATCGTTTACATGTGTATGCTAAAGTAGTTGATGAAATCATACTTCAGACACTGACAGTCTGTAGGAGTCGATTCCTATTGTGATATCGATTATTATGTTGGTAAGGATCACGGAAGGTCCGGTGCACAACCTCATAGACCCGCTGGTTTCTCAGCCCACCTCAGAGATCCTATCAGCGGCCTTCATCAGTCAGAGGACTCGGAAGCAGCAGATGTGGTTCTGAAAGGAAGCGGGGCTGACTGCACTCACCGTAAATATTGCATCATGAATGACAGCGTGATCTGTGAATGGTGGCTATTAGCAATAGGATCAGAAAGCTCTGGCGGCTTGGCGTCACGTGCCGCTTTAATCCTTTTCTCAATGGTTATTTTTACGGGTGCAAATCGGTCCGTAATTTACAGTATAATCCCACCCAATAACATATGGCTACAGTGGCCCGGGAGGGTGATAATTCTGTGTTGGGTGAACTTTGCATCTGCTGAAGTGCTCGTGACATAACATCTACTTAATTAAATGTTATTCGGCATGGTGTACAGTACATTTATCCAAATGTCAGGGGGCGCTATGCGTGTAACTACGTATGAAAATTTCGATAATACAAAAGTGATGATTAGCTTGTTTTATATACTTTATTTCAAATGTCATCACAATTTTTTTTTTTTTTGGGGGGGGGGGGGTGGATGGATAAAACATGTGTTTTAGTAAAGTTGTCCTTAACTTGGGTTTGTTGTGCCTAAGTAACGGTTACAAATTAGGACAGGAAGGATGATAAAGGGTAATGAAGCTGAAGTTTTCCAAGGAAAGCAGTATTCAGACATCATCCGCTGGCAGAGTAGCTGACAGATTAGTGGGGCAGTCCCACTGAAGTGCTTTCCAAACAAAGCTCACTTTGAATCACAATGTCAAGTAGTCCACAGAGCTTCTGTCATCAGGCTCAATTATTAGGAGATTATGTGTTCGCTTGTCGATTTAATGACTGCTTCATGCTGGTCCTGGTGGGCATAAGTTGTGGGGGGGGGGTTGTGATAATGGTGTCACCACCACCGCTGCTGGTACCACTTCCGCTGGAGTCGGCTTAAAGCTGCACAGGGGCCAATGAAATGCGACCGTGCTCTATCTTTCACTACGTTATGCATGCAAATAGGGAGATTAAGTAAATGACGATCGACTGCTTCAAAAGTCTATTAAAATCAGGACTAGCTAGTTTTGCATACAAATGTGCTCCTTTCTTGTGTTAGGTATACGTCACTCTTTCTGTCGGTTAGAAGTCTGGACCTGGGGACGCATGTCTCCAGAAGAGGCCTGCAATTCTGGCCCGTTTTGGCAGAAGGTGGAATGCCTCCGAACCAACAGACAGCTTTGGACAGTAGCTTGCAAAGGCGGGCTTATTGTTTTTTGGGTGAGGGTGTTTAGTGATACGTGGCATGAAACCAGCAGTTTTTGCTGCTGCCTCCGGCCTCTGGGGCTGGGGGCGGGGTGTTAATATTTGGCCCTCCATCCATGCATGTGTTTTTGTCCAGTGTTCTGTTCGCACATCATCTCGCCGCGCAAAGGCGTGTGGGTCAAGCGAATCGGTGACCCCAAATTGCCTGTAAAGTGTATCATTGCCCCGAGATGAATAGAGATTCTACCCAGAGTGCATCCTGCTCTACGTCCTGTGCTTTCTGGGATATATTCTGGATGAGCCAGAGTGGGTTTTGAAAAATAGATGAATGGCGGAATGAGTGGCTTTTGTGTTTTGTCTTCCCGTAAAAACGTAGGGAGAGACATGACTGGACTGTTTTTGACACCCTTTAATTTACCAGGTGCAATCAAAATTATGTAATATAACAAAAACGAAAGTCTTTCATTGGATGCGGTTACAGACTGATTTGAATATGCTCAGCCCTTGGCTTGCGAGGGGTTCCCACTCCGATTCTGTCAACCGTGGTCTTGTTCTTACACGGATACAGTGCTGAATCTAACACTGATGCCCCGCGATGGATGACTGATATTACAGCTTTTGCTGTGCCAGTCTGTCATCGGGCCCTTTTTCCATGTCCGCGTCCTCTGCTAATACAAATACGAGTGACCCCTAGCGCGTTTCAGTATGTTAGGCACCAGGCCGTATGCCGAGTACGTATGTCATTTGGCGGGGGCTGTGTAGGCAGGTGACGCTCCCTGGTGCCCAGTTAAAGACTGGGTAGCCGGGGACTGATCATGCTAATCCAGCCCTGCATGTCTCCAGGTGGACCAGCTGTCCCAACGATGAGCTCACACTCAGCCAATGGTAGGTCACATCTCTGATTACCTCATCACCATTGAGGCCATAGCCACACACAGTGTACATGAGGTCAGCACCTCAGCTGCCTTTCTGAAACGTATAATTGTTTTTTTTTGTTGTTTTGAATGGGAATACTCGCACTAACCCAGTGCCCCTCCGTGTGAAAATTTAGCTTTGTCCCTGATCGCTGCACGTTCCATTAGCCTGATGTGTACTAACAACAGAGGCCTCTGGGTCAGACGGGAACCGTTTCCATGGCTACCTAGTACGTGGCTTTCACTGCGTCCTGCTGGTTTGGAGTCAGCTCTGTGGGTTTTTCTTTATCTTTGGTTTGTTTTCCTACCGAGCGCTAAAACATTATCACGGGCTAATTTGAGAGCGGTGCGGAGACAGTGGTGCCGGCGAGATAGCGAAAGAAAAACTTTAAATAAACGTCACATTCCAACATTTTTGCCTCATTTCTCCAGTAGGTAAGAGCCAGGCGCTCACAGCCCAAGGTCCGCCTCTGTTCCTGCGGTAATGTCCGATAACGGCTGAGCGATGTGAAGCACCAGACAGGGCTGAAGGTGCATGACGGAGATTACGCTCGTTAAACATCCCCTAAGCTGAGATCACTCACCGTATACTCGTGTGAAAACACAATAGATGGCAGTCTCCTGCCGTGGCGGTGACGCTCACCTGCCGGACTGACCGGGGGAGGCTAGCGGAAACAAAGACCATGCCTGAGTTAATTTAACCCCCATGGGAAGGGGTTGGGGGAGGTGAATCGCCATACTCTACAACATTGAGGGAAAACTTTCTCCCGCTGCTTGATCTTGACTCTTGCTGTTCTCTCTCACACTTCTGCTCTCTCCTATTGGGCGACTCAGGCTGATCAGCAGAGATCCGTCTCCCTCTGCCCAGCCGTACTGACACGCTCGCCAGCCCAGTTGAGTTAACTCACCCACGCCATATGCAGGCCCGATGGCCTATTCTCCCCCATCGTTGTCACTTTCATCTTTTTCTCCCAGGGTTGGACTGAACCATTGCCCCACGAGGGGGTGGGGGTTGCAGTTAGGGGTTATACACAGAGCATAGCTTAACTGGCATGAATTATATGTTTCCAGGAAATCCGGAACAGTCAAAAAAAAGCAAATATGGCCTGTTAAATATTAACCCTTAAATTAAGCTATACACCCATTCCATCATCTATACATTTTAGGTTGCCATCTCCCCATGTTTTATAACACCATCTATTAAGCCGAATCCTCTGCTTCTCACTGATAATTAGAAGATTGATTACACCTTCCAAGTTTTTGCCCTCCCCCCCCAATTCTGAATTTATTCACTCCTCCGTCGCATTTCATTATGCAATCGCAAGACGGAGGAGTACAGCGGAATACGCCTCTCCTGGTCTCCTAAAGTTGCCCGGTATAATTTTCCCATTCAGGCTGATGACTGCGGTCATTTGCTTCATCCACCAGCCTGGCTGATTGGTGATTAAGTTGTTTACAGGGTTGGGGCGGGAAATGGATGCAGGGTAAAAACTACAGTTGGGAAACAAATGGCAGTGAGTGGATGATGGCTTTTTAACCACAAGCCAGTTTGCATAAGAGCTTAGGGGGGGCGGTGCATGCAAAACATCTTGGGCCCGAAACCTGCACAGTCTGACCCATTAGCACAAATTAGCCAATAGAGTGATTCAGGATATTTTGCAGGGATGTCACAGGATGGCGGTAGCATGGCGATAAAGTAGACCCATTCTGATGGTCTGCTGCAGAGATCCACTCGTTTTCTTCCTGACACTTTCCAATCACAGGTACTCGTTCCAGGCTATCAGGACTGCCAGAATCAGTGGAAGACCTGACGTCCTCGATTGTTTTCTCTACGCCTTTGAGTGTCGGCGATCCGAGCAGCGATCTGTCTGAGTTTAACACAAATCATGGGTTATTGTTGCCGTCTAATGGCTTTGATAAGACGTTTTCGGTAGTCCGATGTCACAACAAGGCTGAAGTGTAACTCTGCCTTGCCCACGCTGTTGATGAAGCCCTCGATGGCATGTTTCACTTTGCGTGAAAGGTTCCAATCGTTGTTTTTATTGTCCTGTGGCACAGTGCCCCCTTAATCTGAGACTGGGTTTTTTTTTAACACCACTGAGAAGTAGGGATGGGTACCGACACCTGGTATTAAACGGGCCCCGGGGCTAAATTATTAAAGACCGTAGTATCGATAAGCTCCAACGTTATCGGTTCAGTTTTCGGTACTGAAAGAATTAAGAAAATATATTAACTATTTATTGCCCAGCAGTGTGTTGCCGACTACCCAGGGTTGATTCCCCCCTGCGCCCCTTGTTCCGGTACCCCCCGCAACCCCAGTTGGGATTAAGCAGTTACAGTGATGGATGGATGGATGGATGGATGGATGGATTACCTATGTATTATTGCTACATCAGTCTCGGAACCTGTAAGGGGTAACATAGGGCAGCTCGCTCACGCTCTCCGTATGTCTCGCTCTCTCATGTCTGCAACATGCAGCACACGCACAGACCCTGTTTTAATGACAATGGCGGAGAAACCTAAACATTCAAAATTGTGGTTACATTTCACTAGAGTGGAAGCTGACAATGCTTTTGGCCACAAGTGCAACAAGTCTTCTGCATGCAAGGGTGGAAACACAAGGGATTGGTTGAAACATCTAGCAAAAGTTCATCACATGCATGTGGAGAAATGCACAGTGCCTAGCATGTAATATGTTATGCATGCTTACGGAGTTGACTAAATTGTACGAATATGGATTAATGATTAAAAGTAACAATTAACCGGCCGATTTTTATGGGTGCATTCGTAAACTCAATCTGAAATGGTCAGAGCGTCATCTTTCGTTCAGATCAGAGTACCGATAACAGTACAGTTAAAGTTCCGGTTCCATAAGTAGTATCAGTAAGAGTAATAGTACTGTTAGAATCTTACTACCCTAATATGAAGAGGGCAAAATTTATAAAGTGGATTTGAGAAAGTCCTGGAAGCGCTGCAGTTTGAAAGGTGAGAGGTCATGGGACGGTGGGCGGCCCAGGCTGAGCTCACACAGCACCTTGCCGATGACGGGCCCGAACTTGAAGCCGTGACCTGGGTGGAGGGGGAGAAGAAGTTGATAAGTGATTGCTGATTCGCTGGATCGCATAAAAAAACAAGAAGCTTCTGTTACCCAGGCCCCGCCCCTTATCCGTCACACGTCATGCACGCCCACAGCTAGGCAAGCAAATAAAAAAAATTGCACCGTCTGCCATGGAACATTAATTTTAATGATTTTTATTAACTCGACGGGAGTTCGGACAAAATTTAAACGGGGATGATCTGCTCCCTTTAACGAAGAGGTGTTTGGCACCAGACCTCGGTAATGAGGACGGGCTGGGGGGTGGCGCTTCTTTCTGTTGGCTGTTGCTGCGATGTCAGTCACTCCCAGCAGCCCCATCACAATCCTGCAAAGGGTTTTTTGACCCAAGGGGCCTCTTGGAATGTTACATGTGGCTCCTGGGTATCGAAACGAGCAAGCGCCCTGGCCGAGCCCAACGTTAACGCGGCGTTCCCCTAGCGCCTTAATGATTTGCGCGACAGGCGCACTTATTTAGCGCGTGAGAGACGAGGACCCTTATCACCAGGCCGGCGTGCTGGTGACTCGTCGCCATGGCAACCACGAGATCCTATTTCAAATGTTTCACTCCGGCGACAGTGCTGGGAGTGGGGGGGGGGGGGCAAAGGGAGTTTGGCCCATCGAATGGAACAATGTGGGTCTCTTTTTCTGAGCGGTAGATCATCATCAGAGAGCAGCTCTCAAGCCGCCGGGGTACAACACGGCCGATGAGGTAAACAATAGGGAGGGAAGATGGGAGGGGGGAGGTAAAAAAAGGTTAATGGTGATGAATCATCGCCCCCACGACAGTCCTAATATGTTATTAAAGCTGAAGAACAAATGTAATAAATCACTAGCTTTCAGGGCCCTGGGAAGGGAAGGACGGCCTGGCGGCTGTGCGGCAGACCTACAGAGGATGTCGCTGTGCTTGTCAAATCAGCCTTGTCATCACGGAACAATACATCGGGGTGGGGGGGTATGCATCCTACAGGCTTAACTTCTCATGTATGTCTCAGGCAGCAGTAGTCATGTTTCTAATTAGTGGAACAAGGTGTGGAACAGATGGACCCCAGTGATAGCAAGAGGGTGGGGGCTGCTTCCCCTGATTCATGGTCCTCCCCGTGGGGGAGCCCTTCGTAAAACGAATGGCGGGGGCAGTCCCTCATTCCTCTCTCGCTTTGGGAGCTGGAGTCAAGGGTACAGTATGGACACTGGTACACTGATAGGGGACCCAGCACTTTACAGGGGCCCCGGAATATTTTAAATTATGACGGGGGGGCTGGGGGCAGAGTTTCTAGCTCCGCCCCTGAGTGGAGTAAACATGGGGTGTGCCACATGAGGTGGGGGGGGGGGGTATATTTTAGCAGCACTGACCTACCTGAGAATCCTGCGCCGATGGTGATGTTACTGTGCATTGGGTGACGGTCCAGGACAAAGTGGTGGTCCGGGGTGACCTGTGGGGTGGGGGGTACAAGCCCTTGAGTGAGTGAAAAACCCTGTCAGTCGTGTGAAACCCGGCCGATTTTCCGGACCGCCAGGACGAAGGTCATGCTTGAGTACAGACCGTCAGTCAGAACTGGCTCCCTGCCTCCTCCCGGCGGCCATGGAAGACCAGGGACCTATTAGCCACCTCACGCTCAGGTGTCTCTAATTAAGGGCTTTTCAGCCTCTGGAGAGCTTGGAAGTCTGGGAGGGAGACAGCAGAGTGTTTTGCAGCCTGAAAAGTGGAGCTATTTTTTGGTATCTTTGCACCTGAAATTAGAGGTCTGTTTTTTAGTTCTCAAAGTGGTCAATGACCGCCTAAAAATGGAGGTCCGGCTTCCCAGAGTTCCTTGCTCGTGAGCGTGGTTGTTCCGCTGGCTTGTGAGAAGCACTTAAGATCGTTTGGTGCCTTTTCTTGTTGTTAGTTGCCTTGACCACTCCTACCTTTTCTTCTGTTGTGAGTGCCGGTGCCCAATTCACTGTAACCAAACAGTCCCCCCCAGAATCTTGCCTCCACTATGGTTCCCGTCTCGCGCCGCCCCTCCATGCAATCGCAGCCCGGTCCTGAGTGGTGTGTGACATCACAGGGCTGTGTTTCGGCGGTGGAAGGCAGGATGAGGGGAGTGGATCGATGCAGAAACGATAGAGCTGACAGAATGTTTTTTTCTCCTTGTCTCCTCCTGGGAGGGCTGATGGAGGCCACGTCACACCGTGAGACACGACACAATTACTGGTGTTTTGGGCCTCGGCTCACCAGCCTGTGCTTGTACTCGTGTGTCCACACGAGTGTTTTAACGCACATCTATTGATGCATCTTCCTCAGGAGGAAGGGTCACAGGGATGTACAGTACAGATACAACGCTTCTTGACGTGTCTGTCCTTGACCATTGACGTCATATATATTTCCCTAAAGCCGCTGTATTTAATACTGACAGCGTTGCTCTCAGATGTGTTGAGTATAGCTGAGCAGGTTTATACTCAGTGCCCAATACTGGAAGGTCACGGGTTCAAATCCCTGCATTGGGAGAATAATGTCACTGTTGGGTTCTTGAGGGTTCTTGATTGTATTTTCCTTTGGATAAAAGAGTCTGCTAAATATATGTAAAGTATGGTGCAATTAGGAGACACAAAGGTCAGTTTGTGTGTGTATGAGTCTGCCCACCACTGACCGTGTACAGGCAGCTCTCCACGACGGCAGGGACGGTCTCCAGGCTGGGCAGGTGGCGGGAGATGTAGCTGGACAGGATAGCGACGTCCCCCCGGTCTGTCTGCTTGTCCCGCTGGTCGGGGTCGGTCTCGCTGCCGGCGTGGTAGCAGACCTGCAGGCACAATGACGCTAATCCGCTTCCTCACTCTGCTCAGTATGGTGCTAATCAACAGCCCGGGACTGGAACTGTGCTGTTAATGGTTCCTGTCATTACAGGGGTCGGCTGGCTGTAATGCGGCAATAATTTAACGGCCCGGCGCTGTTTGCGAGCTAATGGTAAGACTCTCGGAAAAGCCGTACCGCGGTGTGACTCGTTTGCATAAGGACTTTGCGGCCTCTGCTGCGGAAACATCAACATTGATAATTGCTGCAGCTTGTAATTCATCTGCAAACAGCTTATGGAGTCTAAAGTTACGGGGGGGCTGGAGCCTAACTCTGGAGGTGCATGGGCATAATGCAGGGGAACAGTCTAGAAAGGTCTAGTCCATCACAGGGCTAGTTTGTGACTCTTTGTCCTCTTGTATATTGTCTATACTGTATACAGGGTTTGGACAATGAAACTGAAACACTTGGCCAATAGTGTTTGAGGATTCATGCCTATATGTGCGCAGCCTGGTGGCCAGTCTTCACCGATTGCACATTCCATCAGTAATAGCAGAGTGTAAAGGCTGAATTAGCACAGCAATAGCAAAGCTGTACGTAAAACATTGCAGTTCAAGACACATAATGAGAGACACATCAGAGTTCGAAAGAGGGCAAATTATAAGTGCGCCTCTCGCTGGCACATCTGTGACCAAGACTGCAAGTCTTTGTGGTGTATCGAGAGCCACTGTATCCAGAGTAATGTCGGCATACCACCAGGAAGGATGGACCACATCAAACAGGAGTGTAAGAGGAAGCTGTCTGAAAGGGATGTTCGGGGTACTGATCAAAAAAAACATAAATCCACAGCTGCCCAAGTCACTGCAGAATTAAACATGCACCTCGACTCTCCTGTCTCCACCAAAACTGTTGGTCAGGAGTTCCACAGGGTCAGTATTCATGGTCAGGCTGCTATCGCCAAACTTTTGGTCACTTGTGCCAAATGTCGGTTCCAACGGTGCCACCTGCTCAGATCTTGGGCTGTGGACAATGTGAAACATGTACAGTATTGTTCTCTGATGAGTCCACCTTCACTGTCTTACCCACATCTGGGAGTGTTACGGTGTGGAGAAGCCCCAAAGAGGCTTACCACCCAGACTGTTGCGTACCCAGAGTGCAGCATGGGGGTGGATCAGTGATGGTTTGGGCTGCAATATCATGGCATTCCGTAGGTCAACTATGTCACTGACAAGGACTACTGAACCATTTTTGAAGACCATGTTCACCCAGTGGTTCAAACATTGTGTCATGAAGGTGGTGCCGTGTATCAGGATGATAATGCACCAGTACACACAGCAAGACTGGAGACAGAGTGGTTCGATAAACATGAAAGTCAAGTTGAACATCTCCCATGGTCACCAGATCTGAGTATTACTGAGCCACTTTGGGGTGTTTTAAAGGAGCGAGTCAGGAAACGTTTTCCTCCACCAGCCTCACATAGTGACCCGGCCACTGTTCTGCAAGGGGAATGTTCAGAATCCCTCTGGCCACTGTGCAGGGCTTGTATCTGTCATTCCCAAAACAAACTCATGCTCCATTGGCCGCAAAAAGAGCCCACCCCATACTAATAGATTATTGTGGTCTAAAACCAGGTGTTTCAGTTTCATTGTCCAACCCCTGTACTTGTGTGTGTGTATGTATATATACTCTTGTCCACCTGTTCGCAGTTTCTATGCTTGATTCATGCTCCCAGTGTGCATGTTTTTTTCATTCAGTTTAGACTCTATTTATTTGTCTATGTTAACCCGGCCACCAGGTAGTCTTGTAAAAATTTGCTGTGCTTGTTCTTCTTCTGTTTGCACAGACATACACTCTGTGATTAAGGTAACAGGCGTATTGACATCTGCATTGCTATGTGCTGGAGGACCGGCCCTCGCTCCCTGCCCCAAACATAGGCCACATGGACCCCACCTCGAAATCGCACCAGAATGCAGAGCCAAGCCACCGTGAAACTTCCGGGGTTCGGAATCAGACAAATAAATCTCCTGTATGCTGTTGACGCATATCGTCTAGCTCTGTATCTTCAAGCGATCAGCTTCAGGAGATTTATGTATCACTAGAAGAGCTCTTTGAAGGGCTAAAACCCTGCTGGGGATTCTTGAAGCTCCGTCACGCATTAAATGTGAACCCCGCCATGATTAAATAGCTAAAGTATCACAGTATTATAGTGGGGGTGGATTTTGGCTCATGAGGTTAAAATGCTGTATCTGTAATCAAATGGTTGCTGGTTCAGATCCCGCAGCCAGCAGAGTTATTTTGCCATTGGGCCCTTGAGCGAGGCCCTAAACCTAGAGCCGCTCCAAGGACTGTCTGACCCTACTGTCTCAGCTGTATGTCACTTTGTATAAAAGCCTCAGCTAAATACATAAATGCAAATGTCGTACTGTAGCAGTCTTACACCCCCCAGTCTAAACGAACTGAGCGGGAAGAGCATATTTAATAGAGTAGTTTCATTTTGTGATATTCAGAGCATCCTTTGCCCCATCAAGTTTCTAAACAAAAGAAAACACCCTTCACCCCCATTCAATTATTCCGGCTGTTTATTAGCGGGATTCCATCCATAAAACATGTGCAGAGGAAGGTATGCATCAGATTTAAAGCCATTGTTTTATTTGAGTAATTTTATTTGGTATCTCGCTAGCTGTCAGCTAAAAAGGCACCAAAAAAGTGGGATTTTTTTTTGGCCTCTTTGACCCGGTGCTCAGAACTGGCACCATCAGCTGATTGGATGGCACGTTACGGAAGGGGACACCATTGGCTCTTCCTCAGCCGCGGCTGCTCATTGGGCAGCAGGTCATGTGAAATCATCTGCATTCTATGACCTTGTCGCCCCCCGTCAACCTGCTATGATTGTTATGTAAGAGGCTGTGGAACGAGACCCTAATTACACATCAACAACTAAACGGGAGGTCACTGGAGGCAGCCATTGTCTCTCACCTGCAGGGACGCACAGGGGAGGAGGTCACTCACCTTCATTAGCCCGGGGTACTCGTTGGATGGGAGGCCGTAGATGTCAGTCTTCTCCATCTCCGACGGCAGCTGGATGAAGCAGGGGAAGCGCCTGCTGACGCTGTATGTTCCGGGAACCTTTTCCCTCCAGTAGCAGACATTAATCTTCTGCACCTGTCCGACGGAGAGATCATTCAAAGTGCCCCTAAGGGCAAGCCCATAAACATTCCCAACGATGGAAATTTACGCTCCCTGATTAAGGACTGCCTCTGAGTGCCGGCGATGGGTTCCCTCGTTGTCTTGTCTACCGTCCAACTGCAATTAAGAAAGTACCGACGATGTTCCAAATAAGATGAGATGAATATACACTTCTACGGCTTCGCGGGGATAACAGACGTACAACGATCTGACGGCTTTCAGCTTAATTAACTAATGGGCCATCCTTTTAATTTTATGACTAGGAGAAAACTGCCCATGAGAAGGTGCCGTGGTTGTGGACCCGCTCAAAGTTCAGCGTCCCTGGTTAATGAATCGCTGTTCTCCTTCTTCTCTGTCCTTCTGGAGACTTTGTCATTTTGAGTTTTACTAAATCACTTTGTTGACAGTTAGCTCATCTACCAGAGTTCAGGATATTCATCTGTTGTATTATCCAAAGAGAACGAACGTCAGAAGTTTGGGGTGTATCTGGTGCATTTGTTTGTCAGATCGTCCGCTTCTGTGGTGCCAGATGGAGAGTCTAGAGCCAAGGTTTGACAGCTCCGTGTGTGTGTGTGTGTGTGTGTGTGTGTGTGTGCGTGTGTGACAATAGCTACATGAGAGTGGCGTCTGTGGTATGCTTTACCTGCAGGGGTAGCTGGAGGCCGACGTGGGACAGCACTGCATTGGCCCAAGGCCCGGCTGTGATCACCAAGCTCGCAGCTTTGTAGGCTCCACTGGCTGTTGTCACGGTGACCTCTGAGCCAGGCATGATGCCAGACACTTTCTCCCCATCCTTGATTACCCCGCCCAGCTTCTGGAATGCCCCCTGGCAGCATGGAAATCAGACGGAAGAAGACTCAATGCAGCGCACGCAGAGTGGACCGTCAATACTTGAGGCTTTTTTTGCGATTTCAAGCCGAAGTGGATTATTGTTTTTGACTTCAAACACATAAGAGGTGTTATGCCGGTGTAGGTTTGCGTCCATGTGCAATAAACCATCTAATGACCTTATACTGATGCTTATTCTGATGGGGGCAGTGTGACTGCAATTGGTAGGTTGTTGGTTCCCATGGTCAGTAAAATGATTGGACCCTAGAAAATGGTCCATAACCTCCAATTATGTCTGACTGTCTTCTTAATTGTAACTTGTTTTGGATAAAATTATCTACAAAGTAAATAGAATGTAAAAAAACAGTGCTTTGTAAAGCTGTAAATAGAAGCACCCAGGCTTCTATTTACAGACGATACAGTCGGAACCAAAATGACATTACAGAGATTTGCCTAACATAACAACAGGGCCCTGTGTGCTGCCCTACAGCAACAGTGCCAAGACAAGACATCTGGGTACATTTCAGTCTAGCTATGCATGACATCAAGCTAGAACAACCTGGTCTGTTTTGTCCGAGTGTTTGTTTCGATGGTGGCTGGTGTCAAGTGTGAGGCTCTGCTGTTGATGTCCGAGTTACCCTAGCAAAAGCCTTTGAGATCTTCTGTCTCCTTTGTGACCCCAGGCTAATGGTAATCTCTACCCTCTGTCTTTGTACACGTGCAGACTAGACAGGACATACACATACAAACACTTTGCAAGGGTTCAATGGGAAGCCAGACCTGCGACCCTTGTGAGATGTGCAGATCCCTGACAGCCTATAAATCGAGACTCGGGTGGGATGAATGTCACAGTTTGAAGAACCGCGTGATCCAGTTATCATGTAATGAATGGGTCTCGCCAACGCTTGATCTGTGCTTAATGCTACAAAGAGAAAAATGTGGTCAATCAATGCGCAGAAGACTGGATAATTGTCTCTAGTTTGCGTTAAAACAATCACTACTTCTATTGGCTTTTCTGGGCAGGATCTAGCTGTCCCAGGAAGATTTTCTGACTCATTTTCACATTTGATTTCTCGTTGGAGTTTGTGTGCAGAAGATGCACTGAATTTCAGATTCGGTTCGCTTGGCTGCCGCTAAATTCATCAGTCAATAAAGTTGATGTTGGCATATCGATGATTAACATCCTTAGCTGATCTGCCTAGGGAACCTAATGTTTGTTTGTTTTTTCAACCTTTTCGCAAGGTGGCGGTTGGTCCATATTTATGATCCATTGGAACGTTCAGCCAATCACATCCATTATATGTAATAAATAGGGACACCCCCACTTGACTTCTCCTATGTGATCCATTAACTCAGGAAACTGCAAACTCACCAGGTATCCCTGAGGGTGGAGGTCTGTAGCCTGCTCAGGATACCTTAGACCAGTGTTTCTCAATCCAGTCCTCGGAGATCCCCCCGGAAAGGGCACATTTTTGCTCCCTCCCAGCTCCCAAAACACCTGCTCCAGGTATTCTATGTTATTGCTTATTTGGTTTGTTCTAGTCTAGGGAGGAAGGTAGAACTTGCAGTCTGGAGGTCCCTGAGGACTGGGATCAGAAACCCTGTGTTAGATTCGTCTGGGGGCCCAGTATTCCACATGCCCCTAATGGTCCCAGGCCCTTATAAAAATGGGCAGCTCTGGATCCCTGCCCATCCTCAAGCATGCACAGCCCTGCCCGCCTGGCCCAGCACACGGTCTCTGCATTGCTTCTCCCTGCCTCCTGCAGCAACGGTTAGCCCAGCAGAGGAACTACAAATGGAGCCCTCACCTCTGTTCAGTATTGTCTAAATCTAAATGTTAATTTTAGGAAGAAAACGTATTCTTCCACAGGTTTAGTATCAGTTCTCCATTTGGGGATGGATCCCTCCCAACCTTGTACTGGATAAGCAGATGGATGGATGGATGGATGGATGGAAGGAATATTGTATGTAAAATACATGCAGGTCGTCATTTAGGATTTTCCTCATTGTCTGGCCTATGTTGTTGCCATAGTTACGTGCCTGTTTTTCTCCGCTTTGCTAAGGTTATGCTGTGTACTCATGTTGCCGTATTTTGGTGAACCGGAAGACCCAGAGCCCCCACCTGTACGGCCTTTAAGGCGCGGTCAGCATACAGCACCCCTGCAGTGGTGTCCACGACAGCACCGTGCCCGTCCCCGAGCTTGAAGTGAGGTATGTGCTGAGAGAATTCCCCCGGTGCCAGGACCACGTTCGGAACGCGGTTCCGTTCCAGAGCCTCCTTCACCCCCTGGAAGTCTCTGCTGTTCTCTGGGCCAGTGACCAAGAGCCCTGTTTGTCTGTGAAAATGGGGGGCGGGGGGAGGGGGGGGGTCAGATGAAGGCAGGAACGGAGGGAGCCTCACGGATGTCTTTCTTAGATTATATTTTCCTGTTAGCGTTTACTCAGGTTGTCAGAAAGTCTCTATTCTGGTTGCTCTTGTTAAAGTGAAACAATCAGGTAGAAGATTAAATCAATTTCTACTCATCGCTGCTTTAAATTAAATTAACATTACCAGTAATTGATCTGCCTTTAACAAGATGAAGTAGTGTTGGATTGACTAGCCCGTGGCAATTAATCTTGCAGAAGATGTGAACGCTTCACGTTATGTCACAGGCCCTGGCTGTGATGTAAATACAGGCTCGGTGCTGCCGCGTCTCTGTTATGAAAGCGCTCCTCTAACATTGCCACAGTGTTTCCCAGTCACATGATCCCATGCGGCCTTGTCGTACTCTGCTATGTATAGCTACGCTTTTCAGCACAGCCCCCCCCCCCTTGCATGGGCCACCCCAGGTCATGCGACTGGCACCCAGGAATGGCTCAAGACCCATTTGTTCCAGGAATACCACTCCTGCTCTGATAGCACATGTTCCCTGGATTTTTTTTAATGTTGCGCGTCATGCTCATTGAATAGCAGTACTGTTAGGTTCTTGCTTATGTAGAGATTGTTCCAATACTGCTTATACTTGTACCTGGGCATTCATTGGGAGCTTAGTCTAGCCGCACTTCTTGACAGCTGTATGCTCGCAACGTGCTATTGGTTTGTGTTTTGAATGATGCAGCGTGGACGACGGAAAAGGCCTCGCTGATACGTCTGTTGACCGCGCTGCGCCGTACTCTGATCCAGCTGAATGTTTACAAGCGGGCTGCTTCCAGAGGGTGGGCATGGGCAAGAGGAAATCCTCATGTAATAATCAAAGGAAGAGACATTGCTCGCTCGGCGCGGTGCCCTGCGCACTGACGGGAGGCCGTTTAACAGCGGTGGATGGCTCTGACCGCCTGCAAGGAGCGTTTTCAGGTGTGTGAATAAAACTGGAAATGCGGAAGGGTCTCTTCTGAGCGGCAACGGATGTGGTGGCGTTCACCTGTACAGCTGAACCCCGGACTCTGCCTCCATATGCGACCAGAGCAGGTAGGACTCCTCCATCATGTGGAAGTAGAAGTCCTCCTCGTAGGCCTTCCGGATGATCCGTGTCTGCCCATGAGAACTCCCTCGCGCATGGGGAAGGGCAAACTGGAAAATTGGAACTTCCGTTAAGGAGAGAGCTGGCTCAGGAAAACTATACATTTGCAGGATTTTTTTTTTCCTATTTAAGATAATTATGGAAAGGATTGTCATGATTGTTCATTATATTTTATTCTTCACCCAGGATTATCTCCTATACGTATCTTTTTTAGGTGATGTGTGTAGAGTCTGTGTGTGCTGTGAAGGGACAGGTCGTGGGAATTTTACTTACACAAAAATGTTCTGCCGGCAGAAGAAACAATGATTGGGTCAGAGAGATAACCAATGAGATTGTAGAGGAGGTGGGTCCAAACAACTAGAGACATCTGATTGATTTGTCCAGCTCTTCTAGTTGCTTGGACCCACCTCCACTACAATGTGATTGGTTATCTCCCTGAACCAATCATTTTTCTTTCAACCCTCAGGCCTTTTTTGTGTAAAATTCCCATGAGTGTAGGAATGTAATTCTCTTGTTATTCTAAACAGTGTCAATTTAGCTAAACATTTAACTGTGACATTTTGCACATGCTTACTTTGTGCTGCAAGGGTCATTCCAGTTTATTTGGTTTGCTCGTTCAAGCTGGGCAAAGATCATACTCTCTTTAATCTTTTTCTTTAACAGCACTGTGGCCTTGAACAGGCTCAGCAGTGATCCATTCTGAAAGTATCGGGTCTCATTTTGTCTATAAATGTGTCTGGAAAGTGGCAGAGAGCTTCATATATTTTATTAGTGCAAAATGTCAGAATGGACACCACAGGGAATAGGGTCTGTATACACGCAGGGCCCAGAGCTGTTAGAACACAGATGAGCTTTTTGTTGACCTTGCTTTCTGTTCTGTACGATTTTCTTGTACACTTAGCATGTAGCGTGTAGCGTCACTCTTGCATAATGTTATTTCTTGATTATGCTGGCTGTAAATAACCAATGAACAGTTAATGAAAACCCATGCTGATTATGTCCAGTTTAGTTACTCGCCTTTCTTGCTGTGAGGGCGTGCAGCTCTGAACTTGCTAGGACTGCACCCCGACCGCCCGGCGACGTGTCGCTAACCTGTTCAATGAGCAGGGTCTTCCTGTTGTTTTTGGCTAGGTGGTAAGCTGTGAAGGACCCTTGGATCCCCGCTCCTATGACGATGCAGTCATACTTCTGGGATGACATTTCCTCAGTGCCGAGGTTCCTCAGTGTTCGCGGCTCACTCAACCCTCTTTCCGGCGCTTTCTGTGCCTTCACAAAGCTCTGGCTGAAGTTCTCGAATTACACTTATATAACCCTGAGTGGCCCCTCCCTCGTCACCCTGGGCAATGCCTTCTTTTAAAAAAAAACAATCCACAGTGTGTGGCTGAGAGTAAGCTTTTCGGGGTAAATGGGCCTCATCAACACATATCTATTTCAGGGAACCAAAAACAGGAATATATTTCTTTTTTTTTTGTTTGTTTATGAAACGTCTGTTTAAGACCGGCCTCATGTTTTAACGACTGCGTGGCAGGCGGACAGTGTCTGCTCCCTTGAGTGGGAAAACGCTATGTTTTATCTTGAGCGAGACAGCCAAGAGGAGAAAAAAAATAAAGGATCCGTCCCAATGCATTGTTCTCTGAGCTCCATTTCCAGTTTAAACTGCTTCATTTATTGTTTCTGTTGCCTGTTGCTCTGGAAAACTTTGCCCTGTGAATGACTGAGTAGTTTATGGGTAATAACAATGTGCGGGGGAGGGGGTGTTTCAGAAGAGCGTGTCTCAGATCATTAACTTTTTCGCACCTTTACACACCTGCTCTGTCGGTTATCACCTGATGGCTGTGTGGCACGGCCACAAGGGATTTAAATATTAGCAAGATTGCAGAGGGCCTCTCTCTCATATAATTGCACAGGTCAAAGTTTCTGTCTCGTTTACTGGATCACAGTAAAGCCGTGGGAGTTCTCCTCATGGTTGTCCGCGCTCTGTGCATTGAGACGCTCTAAACATCCCATTGATTTTTCCAGCCCCTCCATCTCTCCCTCGCTCCAGCTAAGCTGCGGACAGCTGGCGTGCTTCCTCTGAATGGGACTCATTTGCAATCGATCTCTGCTCAAATATCTCGCTTGTTGATCTCGGGCTGGACCCCAGGGGGGACCTGACAAAGACGCGTGCACTTCTAAATGTACCTAGGGTCCTGTCGGGACCTTCATACCGTAATCTGTCCTTTGTGCAAGGGCATAGACCTCTCCCACCTCTGCCCTTCCTCCTCTGAGATTAAAGGACTAGAAACTGCTAGCTCCACATCGCTGGTGTCCAAAATCAGGATACTTTCTGATCATTGATTTTATCTGGTGCTGACTTAGATGAATAATAAAATCGTAGATACCAAAGTTGCTTAGAAATTCGTTCCAAATCCCCACCACTGTATCCCTAAATAAACGATGTCATTGTTCTGGTTCTGAACCCTAACCCTAACCCTAACCCTAACCCTGCTAGCTTCTTTTATGGCTCTGTGGTCTTGAAGCAAATGAAACCGTCCTTGGGGATCGATCTTATTAAAAACCCCTGAAGATCCTTGCAGATTTAGAACACAGTGGGGATTCAGGAGCAGAAGGGATGGGCATGGGGGACTGAGGTCTGCGGGCTCACTGAGGGCAGGCGGATGGCAGGCCTGGCAGACATGCCAGGTAGGTGGTTCGGGGCAGCCGGGTCAGATGGCCTCCCTGCATCCCCTGGCCCGCTGCCCTGACACTCGGTGAGCCGAAAACAGAGTCTGGCTGGCTTCTCCTCGCCTCTCTCTCCTACGCGCTGATCGCTCAAGCGCACATCGCTAAGCAACGCTATTGTCTCCGAACCAGAGGTTGGCATGAAATTGTAATCATTAGTGATATAATTTGGCAGTTATTGCTCGATAAAGGTTAATTCGCGATGCCTGTTTTTCATTAATCGTCCATTAATCAAGCTCATACAACATGTAGGCATCTTAATCCTGTTTAATTTGATGTCTTCCTGTTTTTGCCTGTGCATAAAATTACACGGAGTGCAGTGTTCTTTTTCAGGGGTGGTGATGGTTTAGACGCCACACTTAGGGGCAGAGGGGTTCGAGTGAAGTGTCCTCCATGATTCGTCTTTCCCACCAATTATATCTCAAGTAGGTGAAGGTTGGCTACTTCAGTATAATGTATTCATGAGGAAAGGTAGGCCTTTCCAGCCACCGTCCCTGATTGAGTTTGAACTAATCCGCTCGCGGTTCAGTCAGCTGGCGATGGCGACGGGCCCTCTGGTGCGAAACTCTGACATTCCAATTAACTCGGAGTCAGAGGCTCGCGCCTGCCGATGAGACCAAAGCCGTAATCACCCCGGAAAGTATCAGGCTCCTAAAATGTCTTTGGTTACTTTTTCATTTCCTGTGAGTGGCACGTAGCTTCAAACAGGCTCGACTTGTGCACGCCGGCCTCTTTGGTAAATAATACTACTGATGGGAAGTATGAATCCAAGTAAAACGGAGGTGGAATCTGCGGGAAGGGTGGGGGGTGCGGGGGCTATGGGTCACTGGGGTGTCGTTTTAGATGTCCCCACAAGGAGCCTACAGCCAGAGAAGACCAGCTCTCTGACACCATTCAGAGGAAAACCCCCATAGGGGCCCTCCCCCACTTTGTCCCCAAAGGCATGATGTGCAACAAAAAATTCATAAAAGGCCTCCACATTTTGCCGACGCATAAAATAATAAACAAACAGACAAACAAAAAAGGCACTCAGGCACATTTGCATGTGAATCCAGTTGCTGTAATTACTTTCGCGTTAGGCCACATTGTTTTAGTTATGCTGGCCCCCCCTCCCCCCCTCCCCAAGTTTTATAATTGCTGAAATGACATGCAGTAGCCATACACAAAAGTGATTTACTTTTTTTGGGGGGTGGGGGGGCTCAGAATGCATGTCTAGTTGTGTTCCTAGGCACCTTACTAAAACCTGTAACCTAAAAACTGACAGGTGCGCTAAAACCGCGTGTGAGCACCTCTGTGGCAAGACATCCCTAAACGCCTGATCCAGGTACAGATGCCTGCGCACAGAGCTTGCTGTGCCACCTCTCCGGGGGCAAGGCAGGGATGCCCGAGGCTACGGCTTAGACGAAAATCTGCTGAATTCCCATGCGGGGGCCGCGCTGCCAGTGGATTGCCCAAAGCAGAGAGATTTCCACCCTTTGGGGTGCTTAATGGACAGAGGGGGAAGCCTCGTGACCTACCGACAACAGGCCCGGATCCATGATGAAGAACATACTAATATAGAAATTATTAATGAATAGATTTGAAAGCTCAATATGGCTGGACAGTATTTCCCAGAGTACTCTGCCTCAGGATCACTGGTGCCGTTATGCTCAGCTAATTTGCACACTGGCTGGCAAGTACGCAGAGGACTAAGGTTTAAATTCAAACTATATTCTGAGGCATCGCCGGGAGTGATCTGGCAGCATTTTCAAGAGTTGTAGTCTGTCCTCATTTAAACAATTGTCACATGGCACACCTGACATTTCTGCCTGATAATCGCTAGTATGACTGCCATTCTAGGGCAATTTGATTTCTATGCTTGGCCCATGTACCAGGTGGGAGGGTTCGAGCTGGAACCATTAACAATAGGATGCGTTGTCACGGTGCAATTAAGGTCTGTCTGTCCTTTACAAAGCAGAGGTGTTTCCCGGACGGCGTCTTTTGCTTCTAGATTAGCCAAGATCCATGCGGAAAGAATAATTCGTCAGGCGTTTATCGAGAAGCGGCTCCTCAGCAGTTTGCGTGCATTTCGCTCGTCCCAGTTTCCCCCTCCCGCTTCCCTCGCCATGCGGGAAATTTGTCAACATAACAGAAAAAAGAGGGAGGTGGGATGCTGATTTCAAAGAATGTGAGCGGAGAATGCGGGGGGTGGAACCAGCATGCGTCTACAGGAAAAGGTCATGCATGAAAATACCAGACACCGAGCCGCAATATCTAGCCGACTGCAAGCAACACGCTACGCTATTTACCTGTCATTTATGGAGACAGCCTTTATTTTTCCTAGTCATGTTTAAATATCAGGTCTATCTCGTAAATATTCATGGCTGCCCTGCGGTACAAGTTGCCGCTTTGGCCCCCTCTAATGAATAAGTGAATGTGCCATTAATAATGCATTAAGTGAGCCTCTCGGCCTGCCTGGCAGCCCCCCTGCTTCAGGTGGCGTAAATGAGTCAGCCGCCGCGGCCGCTGCGTGCTGCGCATTAGACGGCGGACTCTCCGCTCTGCTAATTGGCCGGCCCCACTGTCAGCGGCGAGCTAACGGCTGTTTTATCACACTTGCCACCCCTACCGGTTCAGACCCAACGCTTCTTTTACTGAATCCCATCTCCCGTCGGCTTAAACGAGGATCCTTCTGCGTCTCGGTCGCTGCGGCGACCCTGGCAGTGTGGGAGTTTGTGCTGTGTTCGCGTTTGAGCAAAGCTCTTGTTTATATATATATATTTAGGGAAATATTAGCATTCGGCGTAGATGCTAGTCCCGTCCTGCAAAAAAAAATAAATATATGACCTAGATAAGTATTAATGAATGCAGAAACTATGCTGAATCGCCGGGATCTGTGAAAACATTGGACAAACTTGCTTTTTATCGAGCAAATAATTGTGTGGCTCTGCAGTGTAGCATGGAGGACATGAAAAGGCAGGATCCACAGCTATAGAAATGCATCCTGCTGATGCCAGAATTTTTAGTTTTAATGAGTGAATAAACTTTATTCTGTCCGTCACCTGCATTCACTTGATTGTCACTGTTGGGGGAAAGTCTAAGTGAGGGGTGGGCTATGGGGTGCATTTGCCACAGGATTAGAACCCAGCATGCAGGAGGCTCCAGGGGACAAAGGCAGGACTTTGGTAATCAGCCTCTCCTTTGTTGGTAGCAGACAAGCTCCGAATGATGTGCTGCGCTTTATGTTGCGGGCTTAAGGTTTCATGGACTGGAACCTAACTGAATTGTCCCATCATTGACTCTACTCTTGAAGCTGTTGAGCGTCTCGATACCAGAATGATCATTTGGGCTGGCAGACCGCTCCTTCGCATACTGTACATCATTATACTGTCGTTCTGGCATGGAGTACTGTATCCCAATCCGGTGCTCCGGAACCCGCAGTCAGTCCATGTTTTTGTTCCCTCCATGCTCCCTGCCAGACAGTCCACATTTTTGTTCTCTCTTACTGTAGCTCCCAACAGGGAGCAAAAACGTGGACTGTCTGTGGGTCCCTGAGGACCGGATTGGGAAACACTGGCATGGAGAATGGAAGCGCACTCAGTGGCCTTTATTCACCCGGCACAGTGGGAGACTTAATCTGCTGAATTTGTCTTTGGTGAGGATCGTTGACAGCAGTTCAACCTGTTCATCCCAGTAACATCCACAAGGGGGGGGGGGGGGGGGGGGGGGGGGGGGGGGGGGGGGGGGGGGGGGGGGGGGGGG
>JAODKC010000101.1:1244694-1262492 GCA_026777985.1 Mormyrops attenuatus | reverse complement strand
ACAGCCCTACAACCGTTTCATCCCAGTACCAACCCCCCCCCCCCCCCCCCCCCCGCCCCCCCGGTTACAACTAGCTATACATGCATTCCATTAAGGTCTTTTTAAATGAATAAACACTAGTTCTGAAATGGAATTTCTGTGTGTTACATTTTAGTAGAGAATGAGCTGCCAATAAAACTAGCAAAACATTCTATGTAAAATGCATCATTTTATAGATTTTATTTGTGTAACCGATGTTCCATATATTATGTATGCAGCGCTTTTGTCCGGTTTAATAAACATTCCCAGTGCCTGTTTGTAGTCAGTGGCAGCTTTTTCACGCAACGTTTTTCCAGCTCAGTCCTCAAACTGGCTCGGACTTCTTAAAAATGTAATACCGTCGAAAGTGGAACATTATGCTCTTAGCCGCCGTTTTCCAGCAGTCTTTCAGAGAGCTCCCCGACTTTAATCACAATAATAAATGAGACTAATGGGTTTCTTTCTGTCTGTCATCCCCATTTATTCATCGCTGAGGTAGGAGGTAATCTCCGCAAGCTCCTGTGAACTTCACGAATCCTCTTTTGAACCTCCAGCAAAGTGTAATAATGCAATAAAAAAAAAATTGAGCAGAATTTTAACACAGTACATTTGGTAGCACTGACATTTACATTGTTATGCGACCTGTATTTCCTCTGTGTGTCCACTCCGCCGTCGTATAAATTATAATACATCTAACACCGGGCCAGACTATGTGTTTTGATAGGCAAGGGGAGATTTGCAATAATGTGTTAAGCTGATATAGTTTATATTATATAATAAAGCCCACAGGAGTACGCAGAAGCTATTATAATGGCAATGGATATTATTGTTTTTGTAAAACCAAAATAAACCTGTCGATTGCCGTACAAAGAACAGGGGGTACTCAGTACACTGTCCAGGTGGCGCTCATTCTCATTAGAGAGACGTGGGCCAGCTGGGCCTGGGGGGAGGGGGCCCAAAACTCAGTGCCGGGGGTGTAAGAGACTCAGCTCAGGGTTAATATGTCATGGAACACCTATCGTTTACCCCCTGCCCAGACGGCTTTTGCTCAATATGCATGTCCCTTTAAAATCCTGCATAAATATGCACTCTCACTCAGTGGCCCTATTCGACAGCGCGGGTCTCGGTTTTGTGGCTGCTGATCTCAGCCCAGCGTGTTTGTTTCCGAGTGTTTCCGAGCGAGCATGTTGGTGACGCCAGCCCGTGCGCTTGGGCAGGCAGATGGGAGTCAGCGGGGGTGGCCTGTTCAGACACATGGCCCTGCGTGTTTTGTCACTGAGGGTCTCCCCCTAACATGCGAACGCGCCGGCAAGTTCCCCAAACGGCCAGGCCTGGAGGTCAGAGGTCAGCGTAGTGGATGTACTCCCAGTCAACAAGACTCCGAGGCAAACCGCTCGGCCTTCAGTTCATATAGGAGGCGAGGGCTGTCCAGGTCGGATGAGAGGGGCGGCCATGTTTTTTTTCACCATTTGAAATACAATTTCCTCACAAACGCTTCTTCAAACGCCTTCATATCAGTGTCACCATAGCTGGAATGTGCTGCGGTTCTCATTGTCACATATACCGCACATTATACAAAGAGAGTTTAACCAAAATGATCAAAAAACAACCAATCGCTGGCTTTTCTGACTACGATGACATCAGTAATAGTAAATTTCCCATAGATTTTATTGCTGGTTCTGGCCACAGAAGTTTTCTTGCACATTTACGAAAGCTATTTATCTTGAATTGCTTGTTTAAGCTGGGTATAATTGTGAATTGTTATGTATAAAGGAAAATAATATTTGTGGTAATAAATAAATGGATGCTAGTATTATGCACTGCTCAGGATGGCCCATTAATGACGCATTTAGAATAACAAATCTGTTTTCTTTAACATTTAGTCTGACATTTGTTTGTTCCATTTATGAGGAAATTTCATTGGATGAATACTTAGTCACCAGATCAGTTAAGGCTGAGTGCTTTACTCCTGTAAGTTTGACTGCAAAATGCAGGTTTGGGTTGACCTTACTGGGGGTCATGTGACCTCATGCAAATGAGCTCTGTGTACCTAAAAGCCCCTGCTCAAAGTGCAAGGTTTCCCCCATTCTGTGGATGGAAAATGGGTTTTCACAATGCAATCAGCAGTGGGTTGGACTGCGGGCAAAGGTGACAGGCTGGAATGGAATCTTTGCTGAATGGGCCGTCTTTAGTTATGAAAAAACCCCCCTCCATTTTTTTTATTGGGTCGTACAGCTGAACCGAGCCATTGTAACACCTTATGTGGAACCGGGTTAGGGTTAGGGACAGGCCTGTGACGTTCCGGCGGCGGACAGGAAGGTTGGGGAGTGCCATGGCTGAGCCCCTGTATCCCATCATCTGTGTATTATCCGCTTTTGAACACGTGGACATGTTTAAATAAGGACGCCGTGACTTTCATACGCCTATCCTTTCACAAGGTCAGTGGAAGGCCTCTGTGAGCACAGGAGCGCTCACACAATCAGGGAACAATACCATCGATTCCCTCCCCCAGTGCTTATTGGGGGGGAGCTGCATAACAGCCTAATACAGTGATTTTCACAGAATGCAGAAGAAATGCGGAAGAGCTTCATCAGCTTAAAACAAAACCAATGTTTAGACTGCTGCTAGTGTTATGATATTTTATTTGTCACTCCCTGCTCGCCTGCCCCCTCCCATCCCTCCCTAGCAGGGCTCTAATGAGCCACGCCTGTTCTGTGTTTGTCTCTCCTCTTCCCGCCCCCTTGTTAACTCACCTCCAGCTGCCTGCTGTTTAACCCCTCGTTAACCCAGTGTATAAGTGCCTCCCAGTCTTGTCTTACCTGGTTCCATCATTGATGTTCCTCCCTGCTGTGGTCATGGTCAGCCCTGGTCCCCCACTGCTAGTTTTAGATCCTTTGTGATTCTTTTTTTTTTTCTTTTCTTCTCCCCCCCCTTGCCCTGCTTCTTTTTGGTTTCAGTACAGACCCTATGCAATCTGACATTATTGAGTTTAATTGGGAAAAGCAAAAGCAAAAAAAAGAGTGATACTTTTACTAATCACTACTTCTAATTTCATAACCATTGAAAATACTACACTTGTTATTTTGTCTGCTATTCGTTTGTTTACAGTTTCTTCCCTGAAAGATTTAGATGCCCAATTTTGGTCACTCTCATCTAAATCAAGTGAGAATATTGTTACAGTATGTTGTTAAAGGTTTGTATCAGAAGTCTGGCACAATATATAAAATATGCTTATAGTTTGTAATTTGTGCCAGGTATATGTTTTTGGATTTTGGAAGGAGCTCAGAAAGCTGTGTGTGAGGTGATTAGGGGATCTGTAGAAATCTGCACGAAGGCAGCTTCTGACGGTTGTCACCGGCGGCTTGGCAAAAAAAGGGAGAGAAAAATTAATATGATCTTCAAGGTGTTTGTGTGAAACAAATGAGTTCTGTGCTGGAAAGTTGCAAGTTCAGTGATTTTAGCCTTTTCTCCATTCTGTTCTTTTTTCTCGTTCCCAATTGCATTTTTTTCCTTTATTGGGTCCAGCCAAAAGACAGAGGGACCGTGTGAGACAATTACTCTTTGGGACAGATGTCGCCGCGGCGCGGGGCTCCTCGTCTCTCCACACTAAATGGTTTTGCTCGCCCTGCATTTATCGGAGAAACCAAACACATCGGCGTCAGCATAATAACTGTTCGTCGGGTGGCCACTGAAGGGGCTGCGGTGACGGTTTGTTCTTGAGCCCGGGGGTGGGAAAGTAATTGTATAATTAAACCCGAAGACAGACTGAGTTACCTGGAAGATTATCCTATCTGTGAAAATCGCGGCTAGATGCTACCCTAAAACCGGACAAGGATGGTGCACCATCTGCTCAGAGCAGGCAGACGTATAACTACAATTCAGCACGGAACGGCACCTTTAGGGACCTTGCTAAAATCATAACTCAAACTGCAGTTATGCGTCCGCCCACTGATCGCTAATCTTATGGTAAAATATGAGAACGTCACATCAGGTGGTGCATAAAATTGGAGTTTCAGAGCGGGATTTATTTTTTTTTAATCGATTTTCGGAGAAATCGAAGGAGCATTTATGTTTCTGGAGAATAAGCGTCCGTGGCTGTGATTTGTCACGTTGCGTTTTCACCACCGGTATAGCCTGCAAACCGCAGCTCCGTTAAATACGAGCCAGTCGGGAGGTTAGGAATGCGGCTTTGTGTGTCTTTAAGGCGAGTTCTCCGTGACTCTACGGCTGTAAAGGGAGCCACAATGCAGCTCAAGCGCGCTGTGTCATTAGTGTCGGCGGAACGTTGGCTGCGCTCTCGGTTCCTTTGTGCCGCCAGATGGTACGCCTGGTCCGAATGATTTCATCAGGTGGCACCAGAGTTCTGTTCGTTGGAGCAGAGATGTATTCAGGGGAAGGGGGAGGATTAACGTGATCTCTGAGGATGGTCAGGCTCCTCAGCAAATAAGGCTTGGTTTTCATTTATTGGCACATGACCCTGGTCACCTGATTGTGAGAGTTTTTTTTATCATTATTTTTAAGTCTTTTGATTTGGGAAGTGAAAAGAAACAGGCAGATTATTGTGCATTTTGTGAGTTGTATTGCTGAGTTACCCACACTTCGGCATTTAGGATTCAGAATCTAGGGAGTGAGTCATTTTTTCAAAGCAAAGAACAGGCTGCCAGATGTGGAAGGTGCCGGTAATTTGAAGCTGAAGCCCAAAAACCCAATCATGATTGTTGAATGAATGAATTTCTGTGTTTTGTGTGTGTGTGTGTGTGTGTGTGTGTGTGTGTGTGGAGGTGGGGGAGGGTTATAGGAGATGGAAACCCAGTATCCAGGTTGGCATTGGGCAGATGTCACCAGTATCAGGACCAATTGGTGCAGGGAGTGTGAACCGCGCTAGCAAGGCTAACGCTACCCTCAGAAGCTTCTCTGCTGAAATTCATTATGACTCTCCATCTCCGAGGCCCGGATATGATCAAAAACAGCTAGTTAGCATAAAGGATTTGAGGGTTTTTCCTTTGTTAAATTTATGCAATATTTTCTCCTTTAAAGCTCTCTTTATAGGTTATTCTTATTGCAAAGCTGCACGATGTGTGAGGGGAAAGTAATGCAAATAAATGCATAGGAAAAATCAGCAGAGATTGATCAAAACTGGCATCTGCTGCCGGTGGTGAGATTGTGCTATTATTTTAAGACATTTGAAAAAACCAGGTGGTAACTGCCGGTCTTGAAAACAATGTATATAAAACAGAACCCCACCAGGATCTCGTGGGGAAAAAAATACCAAACAATATATATAAATGAAAGGTGTGAAGGACTTTAGATGCGAGCTTTGATTTGGGAGCTAGGTTCTGTAATATATGATGGGAGAAAGCAGTTTGTGACCTGGAAATTAAGGGTGAACAGGCTTCAAGTGCTATGACCTAGACAACTAACGGATGAGAACTTAGAAAATTTAGCACATCGAATGAGATGGTATATTTCACTTCCAGTGTTTGTATTATTCACAAAATGCAAGGTCATTCTTTCATTAATGCTAGTCTGCAACAGCCTTTAAAATCTTTTTGGTATTCCTTTGGTTTCCTGAGAAAATACAGACTGTAGTGATCACCCACTCCCTTGCTCTCTGTACGGTTCTGTTTTCTTGTAAAATGTAACCGATATATATTATACTATTTTAATATCCTGCATTTAAGGAATGTGGGGGGGGTATCTACAAGCGACAGGATGACTGACATGCCCTAAGTAGGCAGGAAATGAGGCAGGACTAGTGATGTGACTAATTTCTGCTGAGCAGGAACGTGCCTGAAATATGCCTTTGATCCCTGCAGCAAAAATGCCTTAGTTACATGAAAGATGAGCTGAGTTTGAACACTGCTGTTTTCTGTAATGGTTTAATATGGTGGACATACGTTGAAGTCAATAGAGCTTGACGGTTAAATGCACATCGGAAAGCTACTTACCGTCACTCTATAAGTTGTTTGTATTGTGTTTTATTTTTTTGAGGGCTGTTGAAGCTATCCAATAAAATGCAATGCCTCTGCGTAAAACACATTGCTGGTATTTTGCTCTGCTCCCCCCCGCCCCCCCCCCAAGCGAGTTTAGGGAGGGTGTGAAACAAAGCAAAAGGACGGACATACCTGCTCTTGGAAGGCTGATATTTAATTTAAAGGTGCCAGTGACTACAACTCCAGTAAGAAATAAAGATTTACTTAAATATGCGGCACGTAAATGGAACAGCTGTTGCAACAGATTATTTACATCAGAATGTCAGGTTTACTTTTTCCCGACTAGCACTATGCTTGGCCATCTTGTTTAGTACGACACAAATTCAGTAATATCAGATTTAGTGGCAAGTCTTATTTCAAATTATTCCTTGATGTTTCTCTTAACTCACTTTTCATTTGTAATTGCTCACTTTTGTCATTTCCTGTGTGTCTCACTGGGTTGGGCCCCTGTGTCTGTAATCTGAAGATCACTGGTTCAACACAGAATAGTCACATCTCCATTGGGCACCCAAGTAAGGCCCATAACCCCTCCCCCGAAAATGCTCCAGGGGTGCCGAAAAAGTGGCCCAACCCTCAGTCAAAAGTTTGGACACGCCAAGCTGCCTGCAAAGGAGAGCGATAGTGTCGCGTCACATGACCTGGCCACCTGACCGAAACACAGTAGAACTGGGTTTGGAGGAGTTTGACCAGGGAGTGTCGGAGAAGCGGCCAGTGAGTGCTTGGCATGTGGGACCTCCATCAGGAAGCTGGAAAAGCATCCCAGGAGGCCACCTCATGAAACTGGCATAGAGGAGACGGTAGGGCTAGCCAGTCCCTGGAGCGATAGGGGTTAAGGGACTTCCTCAAGGGTCGTGTCACTCTGTTTAATAATTTTTTGGTCAGTGCATAATTCCATATACATCATTTTATAGTTTAGATGTCTTTATAATTATTCTGTGGGAAGGTGTGTCCAAACTTATGACTGGTACTGTACGTGTTTGTGTGTGTGTCTCTCAACGGAGAGCCATGTGGGATATGTGAAAAGAAGCGTTCCAATGTACCTGTATTCTTACTCGTAAAAATGGCAAATAAAGGTTCGTTTCATTCCATATAATGAGCATAATAAATTTCCATATATAACTAAACTAAATTCGAAACATGTTATCTGGCGCAGGGTAATGTTGCTTTGCCTGGAGGTCTTTCACATCCCGAATGGTAAGTATATAAATGCCATTCTCAGAAATACTGTTAGAGATTATTACTTCAGTATTCTGAGAGATTCCTCCATGGATTTTTACCTTGTTATTTCTGGGTGTCGGTCACTGTCTCTCTGGCTTGATTTTCATTGTCGGTGCTGCACCGGCTGCCTATTAGTCAAATAATAACACGACTGAGCGCGTGGGCTCAGCCACTGACCTGCTGTGCTCTTTCATCTGGCTGTAGGATCCACCGGAAGCACACGGCACTTCTAACGCTAAGGGCTCTGAGGCTTTGTGGCCCTGCAACCGAGCGGGACAAAGGAACGGCATTCCGGCGATGGTCGAGATATTCAATTTACATATATTAGTGTCAGATGTGGAAATGACTTATACCACAGATTTTGAAGTGTGTATAAATCACAGTTGCCACGGAAATATCCACGGAAACCAAAGGTTGGTGGAATTTAGGATTATGAGCCAAGGGAATGGATGTGATTCTGGTGCTTAACGATGCCATGTGGTACCGTGGTGGCAGTTTTCAGTTTATTTGCAGAGCAGTGAGAGTAAATGTCTATATCCTGATGTAGCATAAGTAGCACTTGGCGTGGGCCAAACATGTCATGTGAATATAATCAGTTTGAGAAAGGATTTTGAGTCATGTCAGGAACTATTTTGTCCAAGTCTTGAAGCGGAATCCCCTGTTTGTCAGCCTTAGCGGTTAGCGGTTCTTCGTTTTATGCGACGTTCATCTCTCCCAACACTCCACATGTGTGCGTGACTTTTCATGTTCCTGTTCGTTTAGCTGTCCTCATGGTGGTGTTTGTTTGGTAAGATCCCAAGCCCACACGCTTCAGGCCCAAGTAGGATTCTTGCACCACTCCTGAAATCCCTGAATCTTCGGTATACTCCGGGTCAGCTGACGCAGAGGGTGGGGCTGTGCGGTGCTATGCTTTCCCACACAGGTAGACTCTCAGGAGAGGCCGTTCCATGTGAGAGACATGAAAAGACACCTTGCATCAACAGAAGCATCTGTGCTAAATCCCATCATACTGTGAGGGTGACGTGAAGTCAGTTCCATAGTTAAACTTTTGAAAGTTTAATTAATGATGTTTGTAAGTTGCAGGTGATATGAAGGGCTCAAAGGTGAGGCGAGACAAAATAACAGACCAACGTTCTGAGGGGGACAAAAAAGTAGGTTCATTATGGAAATGGAAATTCATTAACACACCTTAGCTCCCAAGGCAGTACTTAACTTTTCTACTATAATTTGTACAATTCAACCAAAACTCTCTTTCAGTGCTTAAAATGTTCTTTCATCTGTAAATCGGTCTGTTTTCAGAATGTAAACAGTTGGTCCCAGGAGGCGGCCAAAGTGCCGTCAATTTTATATAAAGCAATATTTCAGTCTACATATATTTTTCACATAAATGTAAAAGTTTTATTTCACGGGCAACTTTATGAATACTTAACACGATTGTCTTAAAAAGGAAGTGTCTTTAAAACACTGCAAAAAAACCCGCGACAAAAAAAAAAAAAAAACACGCTAATATTAGTGTTATCTTTGCAAGGTTCGCGCAGCTACTAGCCCCTATACTAAAATAATAAAACAAGGTTTTGGGTTATGTTCATTTTCATTTTAGAAATCTGTAGTTTCTTGATTGTGGTATATATTTTTGAGAAATCTTTTTGAGATTCAAGAGGTCTGGGCTTTCTATCTTATTGTATCTGAGAACAATACTACATGAGTCGGATGAAAAAGAGGTAGCCTACATATTTATTGCTATGGAGACCACGGAAATTGTTTATTTTTATATGGTTTTTAAAGTATAAAATAGTACAGCTGCTCTAATGAATGACTGCGAAAAAAAGATAAAAACTGCTCTTTTGCCAGAAATATTCACGCACATTCCGAGTAAAACGAGCTCGTATTAAATAGTAAAGGTTGGCGGTTAAAAATGAAGCACAGCCAATGTAATACTTGGGCCATTTAAACGAGGGCAGTATTAGATTATGTACGGTGCAAACTTTCCGCGAAGCCGAAGTTGTTCCGTTTGCTGACGCTAGGAGCTGACCGTGGTGCTGAAACGGCGGCGGCGGCTCGCTGTCTTCAAGGGGGCAGCCCGCACTCCGACTGAGCCGCTGAAGCAACGCGTATCCTCCGCTCTCCGCCGGTCTCACTTCGCGGACCCCATCGCCGCTCCGAAACGGGCGGACCTGCCCTTCGTCCACCGGACTCCCACGGCGACTGGCCACCCCGGGGCGATCTTTCGCTTTCTCTTTCCTCTTTTCTAAGGGAAAGTGTTGAACGCACGCAAGGACATTATTCTCTGAGCGCAGGAGCGTACTCTCCAAGACATGTGCACAACAAGAGATTGCCGTGTGAATGCGCTCCTCTTCCTCTTCATCTTCATCCTTTGTGCCCCGATGGCAGACGGCCAAGGTAAGATGTCCGTTTATTAATACAGTGTATTCTTAAGCACATCGCAGTTGCACATTTAATTATAAGGCATCTAAAAACTGGTTCCCTGTCTGTAAAATTCTAGTACAATGCTATGCAGTTCCCGAAATCGGTCTGCGATGGACTGTGCGGCTGCTGTTTAACGTGGATTTTCGGTATATCCAATACAGTCCCAAAAACAATATGAATCTGGGATGATCCGGCATATCCACGGTCGTATACATGTATTTAAAACGTCCTTTCTATCCTCCATTTAATATGTCTACGGACGTTTTTAAAACGTTCCTTACTTTGATACTATTTAGCCTCACCTAATGTTTGTGTCACTGTTCTTTTAAATATGGCTTTTATATATAACCCTATCTTTTAGAATTTTACCTGGGGCTGTATTTAGAAGTGCTGTTGACAACGACAACGGGGAAAAAACTTTAGTTCAACAGGTCTACATCAGCAGTATGTACAGTAAAACCAGGAATAATAAAGTTTCTTATGGCAGTTAAAATTCTTATTCTTATATGAAAGTTTTAAAGGAAACCAACTTTTGCGGGAAGTAGACGTTATATATTAGTTTAACAACAACAACAACAATAATAAAAATAATAATAATAATGATGACGACGATCATGGTGATGGCAGAAAATAAAAATCTCTTCTCTTTAAAATCAAAGCAAATAGTTAACTATGAGAGGAAAGGGGCACGCAGAGAGTATTTTTTTTCTTACTGGGGGTGCTGATAGATCAAACGTTTCGCCATTAACAACCCTAGGGTGACCGGTTCGGTTTCTTTCCCGGGTCTTCTTATGGATCTCTTGGGGTCACGGAAGTTCCTCTCTGAGCCTTAAACTAACCTCGTGGCATAAGACAGCTGTTTTTTTATTTTCCATATTCACAGGAACTGGCATTCATTGAAAACATGTGCAGTGAAACTGATGAATTAACAAACGTGACAGCCGGTAGAAATCCAGCTCCTAATCTTTTACTACTGCCCATTAAAATCTAATTGGTCCCAATTCAGAGGTTACAGAACGTCTGTAATTTTATCGCGTGTAATTTCTATACGCGATGCGCATCGTTTACTTAGAGTAAACCTCAGACCTTCATTCTATGAAACGACAAATGCTTTTTCGCTTCATCAGTTGGGACTGCAAAAGATTACAATCACTTTGCAATTATTTATTTCCTATGATTCTTGTTTTTAGTTTTCTATAGACATAAACTGTTGTTATTGTTTATTTTATGTTTAATAAAAGGAAATTTTTGTCACGGGAGGAATAATAGTAGATTTGTTTGCACCCAGGAGGTCCGAGCGCAGACGGAATCTGAGAAACTTGCCTTGTGAGGAACCGATGATAAAACAACTTACTGTCTTACATTTGTCTTCGTTTCCTTAAACTTAGCCGCCTATTCTTCCCTTGTTCGCTAAAAAAAGATAATTAATGTCGGATGTCAAGCGTTTGCATTTAATTACTAATTATAATGCATACAGCCGTATTCACCAAGACACTTAATCACGAACATCAGGGCTTCCTGAAAAGAAGAATACATCTTTAAGTATATCATGGCTTTGCTCTCATACACAGCAATTCCGGGAATTCCGCTGGCGAACAACACGAAAATAGTATCATGGGCAAACTTTATTTTCATAATATTTGTGAATACTCAGCTTACAAAGCTAAATGTATCTATTCTGCAAATTGCTTGTGTATTTTAGTCCAACAGGCCAGCTATTGTTGGTCCTTCCTCACCACCCACAGTTTGAACGCGACAAGAAATGGTGCGTAATTCGCATTTCCGAAACCAAATAACTTTTAACATTTTTCATTTGCGTAGTCAAGCGTGGGATTTAAACTGTTGAGATGAGTAGTGCAAGGAGGACTTGGGTACCTCTGGTGGCTCAGCTGCCAGAATTTCATGTCTATTTATTTTATACATTTTCTTTTACAAGCGTGATATTCATATTCATAAACATTGTAGGTGCCTGAATATTGAACATTTGTCAGTTAATACTGGACAAAAGGGATTAAATTGGTGTAATGCACATTGTTATATTCCCTGAAAGGCTTTTCTGGCTGTGGTATTTTCTATAAAGGTAATGTTTCATTTGCTCGCAGGAGAGGGTCCTAAGCAGAATGGACAGGATCGATCCTGTATTACCGTATTATTCTGACCTTTGACCCTTGGGGATTTTTGGCTTCCCTGTCTTTGCCAGTCACCTTCCATCAGCGCTGCTCTACCTCCAGCACTGCACTTTATTGCTGACATGCCTTGGAAGGCACTCTAACTAATGTGCGGATCCATCAATCGGGACCGGGGGCGGCCGTCGGCTCAGAGGCGGGAGCCGTCGCAGATTGATGACATCGTACTGCTGTGTCAGAAGCAGGGGTGAAGGTCAATAGGCTGATTTATGAATTTCCAGCCACCATGGAATCCATGGGGGCGGAAGGTGGCCGTTTCAAAGCGGCACCTGTCTGGATGAAAGCGCCGTCGTGTTTCTTTGTCGCCCCCGAGAGGGATGGGTTGCGTCGTGTCTTCAGCGCTTGTGTCTTCAGAAAAAGAACCTCCATTCTCCAAAACGACTGGGAAAAAATGTAAATATTGAGGATATATTTGCAGCAATGGCAGTGAGACACCAGGGGAGGGAGTCAATACTGACTTTCAGAGCATGCTTGTTGTCTCCTACACCAGTGTTTCCCAATCTGGTCCTTGGGGACCCACACCCGGTCCATGTTTTTGCCTCCTCCAAGCTCCTGCCAGACATTCCACATTTTTGCTCCCTCTGGGAGCTGGGAGGGAGCAAAAACGTGGGCTGTCTGTGGGTCTCCGAGGACCGGACTGGGAAACACTGTCCAAGACAATACCAGATACTGCTACAAGTCACTCTGACTAACTGAGAGAGCATCAGATGGCTGATGGGTCCAGGTGTGTCTGCGCTTTGCTCTGTCTGTAGCAGGGAGCCTTTGACTGGGTGATGTACTGCTGTGTGATATGTACTGAGATTATTATGGTAATAATACACAGGGATTCCACCCCCTCCAGGCTGTCCCCCGCATTTTCCCCTGGGCCTCCTGGGACAGACTCCAGGATGGAGTGGCTGGAAGATGGATAGTATTAAGGTTGTTGATTGAATTGGAATGTATTATATAGAACAGTCTTTCCCAATCCAGTCCTTGGGGACCCACAGCCGGTCCACATTTTTGCTCCCTCTGAGCTCCCTGTCAGGCAGTCCACATTTTTGCTCCCTGGGAAGGAGCAAAAACGTGGACTCTCTGTGGACCTCCATGGACTGGATGGGGAAACACTGATATAGAAAATTGATTTTAGAGTGCATGTATTGGTCCTGTGATGAACTGGCATCCTGTCTAGAGTGTACCCATGCATTGTCCCCTTTGCTACCTGGGACAGGCTCCAGATCTCCCCCTTGACCCGGTCCTGGAGAAGTTGGGTCAAGTCAAGTGGGCCTATATTGTCATGCCATCCATGTAGGAAGTGTACCGTGGCATGAGATGACATTCCCCCACGTCTACAGTACAACACAGAGGTTAAAGGGGAGTAAGTGTGCATTGACTTAAGGGTGAATCACCGGACAGTGCACAGCAAGGGGCTGAACACACAGTGCATAGGCTAATAGGCTAAATGCTACAACAGGTGATACATATGCAGGGCATTTTAAATACAAACAACAGTGCAAGGGAAAAACACTAATAAACACTGAATGTGCAATTGAATGATCTGTAAACCTTAAAAAAATAAGCTATTAAAACTAACAATCGGATGGAGAATGTATGTATGTATCGATGGATTTTTCATATTAGCATTAGAATTTTGCAGGAGTAATATATGTATATATATATACAGATTAAACCTTCCTGCCTTCCTCCTGTAATGTCTGCCCCATGACACGTAGAGTCATGCTACCTAAACCCATTGACCCTGTTGCTGGAATTTCAACACCTTTTTTCCACTTTACAGTATTTCTAAAAGGCCATGTTTTGTTCTCAGTTTATCATCATCAGTTCATCATCTTTTGCAGATGACAGGGAAAGAAATTTTGCGATATTTCCTTACCATTATGACCTTCTCTGGTTAAAAATATCAGATTCTATTTTTGCCAAGATGATAAAACCAACAACGGTTCTTCTGTTCTATCTGCAGACTTTGCCAAACACCTCTCTATTTTTATGCATCCTTGACCACGGATGCATTTCTGTTCACACTCATATTCATATCGATATGCATAAGCACATATCAGCACATTCCCTATATGATATATAATATTATAAATTAAATTCCTTATATTATATATAGTATTATCCCTATATTCCTGTAATATATATAATATTATAAATTAAAATGCATTTTCTTGGAATGCTGCTTTGCTACTATAAGGTCAGACTAAAAGGGGACACAGGAGCTTGGATTTATTTATTATTTTATTTATACACCCAGAACAGCACCAGTCATGGGGCAAGCCTATTTAAAACAAGTTGTTGTTACACCTATAATTTATCTCATTGGTGTGGTATCCAAATATAAAAAAGCAGCCAAAAATCGTAAGGAACGCGCCGGCCAGATAAATTTAGAAGTGTTTGCTAAATTAAAAGTAACCTAACTAGCAATCCTCACTGGGCTGTGTTTCTTAAAAAAACACAGAATTTTTAATTAAAAAGTTATATAAAACAGCTAGATATAGGGGTTTGAAATATGAAAAACTGTGGGCTGCACCGTGTGGTTTATTTCAGACTGATGGTGACTGTAGGTCCCGCTTGAGAAATCTCTGGCGAAATGGAGGTAAATGATTGGATTGCTTAATTTTATTCCAAGCTTGCAAGATTTACTGGGAAACGGTGAGTACAGTTTTATATGCAGCACTATGCAAAACGCTACTGCCTGACTGTTCTCAGCTGAATGGCAGTGCAGGATCTGACCAATCATGAGCCACGTCAGGCTGGTCTGGTCGAAGGCAATTGGTGGTACAGTGCTGTAATGGGGAAAGGACTCTGGTAATACAATACACTTAATAAATGTGCGGCGCTCTTTAGCTAGTGACAATCTACACTTAAAGGTTATTTCACTAATAATATTACTGTTGAGTCACAAATTAAGCTGAATTGCATGTCTTGAAAATAGGGGATTAAAGCAGGATCCAGGCTCTTGTGACAGCGAAAATAGAACTGAAGGAGACCCCTGGATGGCAATTTTATTCTGCTGAGGGGTTATGCACAAAAAATAAAAATACAAATGAAAGTGGAAGGAGAACTCTTTGTCCTTATTTGTGATTGTATAAAAAAGGAACACTTCTTAGTCTATGGTGGAAGGTTTACAGAGAGATTGCATCAAGCAAATAAGGCAGAGAATGGAATACAAAGCACATAATATGAAAGGAATTACTTTGAGCGTATAGAGCAAATACAAGGAAGATTAGTCTAGCGGAGTGGTTCCACCAGTTTGTGGTGCTTCATTTTTAGAGGTTATGTATTTTTCCATAGTATTTATGATGCTGCAACAAGCTGAAAGGAAACTTCCTCAAAATGTAGTTTTGAAAAATAAAAGTAATACATGTGTGCAAATAAGCAAAAGCCAACAGTGTGTGGCTGTGCAGGTCAGGACTCTGTGTTTGTAATTGGAAGGTCACTGGTTCAAATCCCATTGCTGGCAGAGTGATGGTAGGCCCTTGATCAAGCCCCCTTCATTGTTCCAGGGACATTGGCTGTCCCTTTGGGGAAAAAAAAACTGCTAAATAAATGTACAGCAAAAAAGTGTTGTTTGAATTTTAGTCAGCAGTATCCCATGAGGTGCCTTGCCAGTCATTGGTAAGATACTTGAAGCACACTGCAGCATGTTGTCATCAAGGTGGCTTTGAGTTCGGATTGATTGTCCCGTAGACGTGGAACGGACCCCGGCAGGTCATCTGCAGCTGGGGATTGCCCCAGTGCCTTGGAATTGCTACCCCGGCCCGCATGCAGGGATGCCCTCGGCCAATCAGGTTGCACGTGGAGCACCCAGCTCCATTACTCTGTCACTAAACCTGGCCTGTCATTATATGCTGAGAGAGTAAAGAAATCCCTGAAGACCAGGCCCTGACCTATACCTCCACTACACAATTTAACTGTACCTCAAACTCGGATTCCACTTCATGCCGATTTGCTCCTTTTCCATGTACTTGTCCACTTGTCCTGTAGTATTTATGAGAACCTGTGAAAAGGATGTCAGTAGAGAGAAATGCAGAGATGAAAATTGAGGGGGGGGATTGAATGATCCATGAGCTCAGGGGTTGAGTCTACTGGCCCACCATAGACCAGTTAAGGTCCAGATTGATGCTCTGTGTTCGTTACCCAGCACATGTCGTCCATACTACTGTCAGGACCAGGATGTTGACGAATGGCCTGGCTGGGGCCCTCCGTTGACCAGTCGGGATGGCGGGAGGAAATACGGGCGGCTTCTTCTCTTGACGGATCGTCTCCTGCTGCTTGCAGCTTCGAGCCAGTGCAAGTTGGCCAGAGATCGGACTGGGCCTTGTGCTGGCCCCACTCAGCATGGACAGCATGCCGTGTAGTCCCTGGAATTTAATCTGTTGGCGGGGGCGTTACGATGACATTCAGAGATTGTGAGGAGGACCCACAGGCTACGGGGAGACAATGGAAACGCGTACAGCCAGATAACCAATTTTCCAGAGAGGAGAGCCACCCGGTTACTTTTAAAATTCACAGAGGATTAGTTGTGTTGTAGGGAGTTTTGTATGCATGGAAATTTGCTGGGGGTGGGGGGAAAAAAAGCAATAAAGACTCCCGCTAGACCTTCTTAATTTTTCTGTGGTTGATATATCCTAGTCACTATCAATTCTAGAATAATCAATTACTCCCCTGAGAGAGGAAACCCAGCCACTGTTCAAGAGGGGGAGTTGATGAGTGTAGCGAATTGCATGTGTGTGAGCGTGGTGGAGGGGTGGGGGGGGTGGGGTGGGGGAGTGGTGAGTTTTTCCACAATGAACATATTGTCAATCACTTGGTACTGGAATCGATTTCAGCCAAATGAATACAGGCATAAATCTCTGGCAAATGGCAGAATGTGGCAGTCCGCCTAATTGAACAAGTCTAATTTCAACACTGTTACGATTCTTTTTCCTTTTCTAGCCTGCTCTCCCTGTGTTTGCCTCTGGCCTGAAAATACTGTATAAAGTAATCTGTACTAATTATTTGAGAGGTGCTTTCCACCCGGAATGCTGCTTAAGGTCACCTGATTTCCTTAGGAAAAGGTCATTGGCAAGATTCACATTTGGGCTCTTTGGGAACTTTCCATTAGAGATTCAGTTCCTGTTTCATCTTCAGATCTTTCACTTTAAGGTCGGGATCTTCTGCATCATACCGGTCCATCCCCTACTGCACACTCCTCAGTCATCTGTTGAACACGTCGCCGACCGCTATTTGATTTGCCCCGTTCCTGCTGAGTCGACTTTATGGAACTTTAAAGATTGTCATGTAATGTTCTGGGAAACCTGCTGCTTAATGGCTAGACCTTATCTAGGCTTTTTTTTAAAAAGATTATTGTGCAGGAACTTGGTGACAGGATATTGATACTGTTTAATGTATCGAGCAGCTCCTTCAAAGAATTAGCGAGTTTTCTTCACATTTGATGGTTACTTGACTCATAGGTCAGTGCGCTCTACTAAAGGTAATAGACGCAAAAAAGGGGGAAAAAAAGAAGGTGTAGTTTTTGTTGTGGGGTCTCTAGAGCTTGTGGATTTTGAGAGCTTTAATTTATTACTGTAATGAGTAGAATCCATTTGGAAGCACAGACGGGCATTTGGATGAAAATGTGGTGGAATTGATTTCAATTTTCCTGTTTGACTTGTTCTACTTTGTAGGTCATGGCGGGTAAAATTATTTCCATCCCAAAACAATGAGGCACATGCACGAAAATGAAAGTGCCATCATTTGAGATTAATCTTGCAGGGATGGGCTTTGCTCTGAGGGAGCAGGCGTACGGCATGAGGTCGATTCCCAAAAACCTCCGGTCTGAGCGTTTATTTCTGCCTGAGCCAATCGTACACACACATTAACTACAAAGAGCGAAGAGGAAGATTCGAGGATTATGCTCATCATTATGGGGCTCTTATGATAAGTGATAACTCGCACCCCACCTTCCAAGCCCCCC
>JAODKC010000101.1:1226903-1237290 GCA_026777985.1 Mormyrops attenuatus | reverse complement strand
CTAGAATTACAGGCTCTGTGTTGTGTCTAGTCTTTCCCCCCCCCCCCCCCCCCCCGCCATTTTCTGCAAATGCAATATAGGGGGGTATCGTGTTCGAGTGACACGCTTGCGCACTTTTTAATTCTCCAGTTAATTTAACAGAAAGGAAGAATGTGTCGGCTGAAACGGGAGGGGGGGCCAAATCAAAAAAAGTGCAAAGGGGCATGCAAGGCGAAGCTGGGGCTTCAGACCATTTCCTGGAATAAGTCACGTGACCATCAGAGATGTGGTGTAGTGGACAGACTGCGCGATTACCCTGCCTTGCTCACCTCCCTTCCCCATCCGCTACCCCTCCCTCACCCCCCACCATCAGTCACTATGGACAGCTACACATGAGAGCGACCTGTACAGCGCTGTCCCGATCAATATCACCTGGAGAGGTGAGGGATCCCCGCCGGTTTTCCTTAACGCACGTCTGGGATGGAAACCCGAGGCGGTGGATGGATAAAAACAAGCCCGGCTGTACGTTTGGGCTGAACCGGCCTTGCGTTTATCGGTTCTGAGCTGTCCTTGAGTCTGAGTGCTCCAGGGCCGTGTTTTCTACTCTGCGGCTTTTTATAATTAGTCTCGCCGGTGAAGAACATCCGTAATTGCTATTCATCGTGGAAGTATCCTTTTGTAGTAGTGATGTAGGGGGGGCGTGGGATACGATTCCGGCAAACTCCATTCTGCCCCCGGAACAATGTAAACAAGAACAGTAATTATGCAGACCTTTTGGGGGGTGTTATTTAAGAACGTTCTCCCTAATATTCATTATGGCATGTACTCTGCCCTCCCTCCCTCATTCCGGATCACTGTAAGCTATGCTGTGTTATGTCAAGCTCACAAAGCTCTTTACTCATTTTTGCAGTCCTACCTGTGGGGCCAGCGGAGGCCCGGGGCTGGAATCTAACCACATAGCCTGAGGGGTCTGTGCTGAAAGCTGTCCCAGCTTATGAGTGTGGGTCGTCTGGTGGGCCTCGTGACAGGGAATTGGGGTGGGTTGTTCAGGCGTCTCGGGGTACCGACACAGACCAACACCATGTGCCGCAGGCAAATGTGTCACGTGTACTGAAGGCAATGTCGCATGTGCGTGACGCTCCGTAGGAAGCTGATTTGGATGTGATGATGATTCCAGTCGTGTGACAGATGCTTCCCCCCCAAACAAACCCCCCCGACACACTCAGTAATGCAGTATTGAATATCTGCATCACTTCTCTCTGGCTTAGAGTGTAGATTTGTCTAGGTCAAAACCAGTCGATGTGAATTAATTTGCATAACGATGCAACTGTTTGTTTACTGCTTTTTAAATTTATTCAATTTTTATTGAGTTTCAGTGGTTGTTTTGATGCGTCATCTACAGCGCCGCCCTAGTGGCTATGCAGGCTCTTTGTGTCTGTACCACCCCTCATGCATGCGTATTACTGCCTTGAAGGAAGAGGTCAGGAGGGGTCAAATAATGTATTTGCTGCCTGGAATCCCAAAGCTGGAATTTTTAGGTATCCAGGGTCCATCAGGAGAGGGGGCCTGAAAGTAATGATGGCAGGGAGGGCGACCCCTTGGAAATTTGGGGTCCGAGTGGGTTCATCTGTCGGGGAAATTGGCCAGCTGCTCACAGCGGCCCTCCAGCCAGCCCTCGTTGGACCTCCATTAAACATGGAGTCCGCTTCCCATTCCTGGAGAGACTTAATCGCGGCAGGGCTGACACCTACCGTGAGAAGCTGGCGGCGGTAAAATTGTGAGCCGTTACAGACAAACGCACACTGCCCCCCCCCCCCTTCAGCTACACAGCAACGACAGAGGAGCTTTACTCGCTATACGATCATTATACACACATACGTTAGCGTTTACATGTGTCCCGTTCCACCAAGACGGCTACCTTTATTGAAGACAGGATTGCCGTAATATTTTTTCCCCTGTCAACCATCTGAGCAGCATTACGACATCTCTTGGGATTATTTATACCATCAGCCGTACCTGCAGTAGTGACGACTACAGTCACTTTCACAGGGGCTCCTGCAGCAACTCTTCTGCCAAAGCTTTAATTGCAGATGGGGAGGGGGCTGTAAGTCAGCACGGTTTATCCCAAATTTTCCAGTGACTCTGCATATTAAATCCAGGATGCCAATAGTTATGTTTATATACGACCCTAAGCTGCCTTAAATCATTAGTAAGATTTATGTGATACAGTGAGTGCTGGTGTTCTGAATGTCAGGCAAAGCTCTCCCGGCCCACTTTGACCCAGAACATGGCGCTCCCAGATCTAAGAGTCAGCTCCTGAATAAATCATGGGCTCGTTTCTTGGTCGGCGAGGCATCAAGAGGAGGAGATGAGGGAGGGGCGGGGCCTGGTTTTATTTGCACGGATGGGGGCTCCAGCTGATGTCAGGGGCTCCCGTCCTGGACGTCGAAGGGTTCTGCTGGGTTCGGTTGGCACGCTGCGCGACCTGGCTGCTGAGGATGAGATCCGATGGCAAATCATGTCACATCTCTTGGGAGGCTGGGACAATTGCACCAGTTTCAGCAGAGCCCGTGGTGGCTTGTATGGGATGTGATTCCGCTCATGCCAGAGTTCTGCAGCAGGCATGGAAGTGGCCTAATCCTTCAGGAGCTGGACTTGTGATTTTTGAAAGGATGTAGGTTCAAACTTAAGCAGGGGAACCACCGAGTGGGATGTTTAACTGGGGCACTTTCTGCAATTATCCAGACCTATGGGGGAAGGCTGTTTCACTCCCAAAAAAAGCGCATCATTTATGACCTTTAGCAGTCAGTGTGCAATTAAGACCTGGAACTTATTAATGACAGTAATGAAATTTACACCTAATGGCTTTCGTGCACCCCTAATGTCACGGCTGTGCCTGGACTTTCAGAGGGGCTCTCAGTACCTATAACACTCATACACAACTTCACATTAAATGGTTTTGGCAAAACAGGCAGGTGTTCAGCGCTAAGACCACCCCCCCTCGCAGGTGCCTGCCTAATGTCATTTTAGGCAAGCATATTCGCAAGCAGTCTAACAAATGTCAGAGAATTAAAGACCAATGCAATTATGTGCATTTTATTTTATGTCGTTCTGATTCATGCTAATGCAAATGCGTGTTTAGGGGTTCCTCTGAAGCCGGCCTGACTCCCCCAGACCGGCCCGATCGCTGTGGTGTTCGGCCTCCGAGACCCTGATCAGGCTGTTTTACACTGGTTCAGACTCTCCGGTGGCGGGTTTCGCTTTCCGTGGCGGAGTCTCTGGCGGCACGGGAGAAGACGGGGCGAGCAAACAAGGCAAATCAGCCTGGAACACAAGTTCGTGGCACTTCAGCCTTGCACTTAAAGCATCACTCAAGCCTCTGGAGGGGACAGCTTAAGGGGGAGAGAAATGTTCCTTGTCTGTAAATATTTCATAACTCTCTCTGACAGCTTCTCGGGGTTATGTTTTTTTTTTTTAACCTACCATTCGACTTCTGAGGGAACTTTCCGGGCTGGCATCGGTGCGGAATAAAAGCCCCGGAGGCCTTCGGCGAGAGTCGGCCTTTCGTGGTGAAGAGTGCGTGCCGAAAAATCCCGTCGCACTCAAACCTAAGGGGGCCGTAGCAAATAAAAACGGGGCTTTTAAAGACCCAAATAATGATGGCGTGTTGGCAGCTGGGCAAAAAAGCCCCATGCTGGGTAGGATGATTAACGTTCACTTCCTCGAAGTCCCATTCGGTGTGGCCGGAGCCACCTTGAAAACGACTCCCGACTCCGGGTCGCCACCCCCCTGCTTTGGGAGGCTGGCTGTTAATTTCTACTACATTCGTTTTTCCCACAGATCACAGTAGTCGCTGTGTTGATGCCGTCAACCTTTTCGTCTGCAGAATAAAAATGTCTCCAGGGATTATCGACAGAACCCTGCCTATGTCCATCAGTTATGACTACAGCCAGTCTGACAGCCCCCTGGTAATTAAGCCGGAGCATTGGGGGGGGGGGGGTGAGAACTGGCATCTGTTCCGTTGCACTTCAACATGCGGAACCGTTCCTCTTTGTTGAGACGACAACAGGAAGAATGAAACCGAGGCGGCGATTTCATACCAACAGAAGTATAAAATCACTAATGAGATTAGCGGCATCGTAGCCAGGAGTGCCGGGGCGTATTTTCACGGTGGGAAATTTTTGTGCCAGTCCCACTGAGTGGGCAGGTTGTAATCTTTTCCGGAAAGACGGAGGCGAAAGGCAGAGAAGGGAAGGAAAAAAAAAGTGCTTGGTGGCTCCATCCAGGAACAGCGAGAA
The DNA here is from genome assembly GCA_026777985.1 of Mormyrops attenuatus. Classification (NCBI taxonomy): domain Eukaryota; kingdom Metazoa; phylum Chordata; class Actinopteri; order Osteoglossiformes; family Mormyridae; genus Mormyrops; species Mormyrops attenuatus. Next base: position 1,233,013 of record JAODKC010000101.1, on the reverse strand, counting down.
GAAGGAGTGTGGAGTTTTATCTCGATGTGTGTCTCCAGCCGGACGATCGCCCTGCTTGTTTTTGTGTATGTGTGTGTGTGTGTGTGTGTGTGTGTGCGCGTGTGTGTATGTGTGTGTGTGCAGCTGAGATGGAGGTGGGGGAAGAACCTTGACGATGGGAGGGTGACCCCCCTCACTTGGAAATGACAGCCCCATGTGTAAATAATGTCACAGCTTAACTGGTTTGCACAAATATATTCCGATGCTTCCCCCCGGCCGCCCCCGCCTAGCATCTAGCGTGCTGAAACAGTGTCCGGGGTTCCTAATGGCACGCTGAACTACTCCCACAGTCGGCAGCGGGTCTGCAGCTCGAACACAATTATCTACAGTTAATTAACAGCCCTCCTACACTAGTCATTGGCTGTCACTCTGTGCGGCCACTGTGAACGGCACAGGCATATGCTGCTGTGTGTGTGTGCCTTTGTGTGTGTTTGAGTGTGTGAGTGTGTGTGCGTGTGTGAGTGTCACTTTACACACAAACCAGATTGGGGTGTAATAAAGTCCAGGGCCGCCAGCAAGGGCCACATGCTCCGTGTAACACATGCAAGCTGATGTCACTAACACTGTTGATCTCAGACTGAGCGGCGCACATGCGTGTCACATGACCATATGTTAAACTGAAGTGGTACTTTCTTTGCTGTTTGTTCAAGTACATTGGGACGCTTCTTTGCACATACAATCTTCACTTGTTTGAAACAAACATTCACATACAGGTAAGATAGAAGCTCGAGGTCTGAATTAAGGGTCATTTATCTGCACCCCCTGGAGCATTTTGGTGGTGGTGGGGGGTTTTTGGGCCTTCTTCAAGGGCCCAATGGAGATGTGACTATTCTATCGAGGACAGGATGTGAATTAACACCCTTCTAATCCCGGGTATAGAGGCACAACCTGGAATCTTGAGACGGTAGAGTCTGTCAGGAAAAAATGTCACGGCTGGCGGCAGTGATGTAAGTTTCTTGAAATGTTGCATGTGTGCTGCAGTTAATGTAGTTTGACTACAGCCCTCTCTGTACAGTATGTGGTTTGTAGGTCTTATCAAGTAACTAGAATCTCATGAACCGTCAGTATATAATCTTAAACCAGAAACCTTCTTGAAACAAATGTTAAGTCTAATTGCATTTTGGTTCTCTAGCCTCCTGCAAGTTTGATTGCGAGATTTGACTGCGGTGGACATCACTCAACAACAGACGATTTCGGTAATCTGTGGACTGCTGTAATAATCAGTGCCAAGGCGTGTGTGAATACTACTGAATGGAATGATTTGAGCTTTATTTTGTAATCTGCCACCAGTCAGAGCCAGTTGACAAGTATCTCAATTTTGATGTAATATCTCTCCGATTATTGAATAAATAAGTAAGCATCCTGCCTGATTCCTTGGAGACGGTGACACGTGTTTGGGGTGGGTGAAGTTCTACCACAGCTCTGGATGTGAAGCCGCATGTCTAGCCCAAGTTGCAGATAAGCGACTCCGCTGGAGACAGGGCCCTGAGCAGTGTGGCCACTAGGCCCCGTGTCTTCTCATCATGCTCCTTCCCAGAATCCTCTGGTTTGTGAGTGGGATGGCTGACAGTGGTGCTGTTAATTGGCCTCTTCCTGCCGCCCCTCAGTACATTTCAGTAAATATAAGGATGCATTATATGGTATCTGGGTACCAGCTTGTCCAACATTTCATTTCAAAAGCAAGGGTTTCATTGTAAAGTTGGTCCTTAGTTACTATAATATCCTCTACTCTATTGGGAAATCATTCCATTAGATTCTGGAATTTTGCTGGTGGGATCTTCTGCCATTGAGGTTGGGTATTGATGTTGAGTGAGTTTGGTATCCTGTGGAACTTGCTTCCAGACCATTCCGCTTTGCAATCACTCCACTTGTGGTTTACCAGAAAAGCTCCAGTAGGGCAGAATTTTGGTGAACTGGGTTGCCCTCCTATGATGGTGCCAAGCTGAAGTCATTGACCTCTTTTGTACGACCACCCGTTCTGCTGCTGGTGTTTGTTGCTACGGATTGTATGGATGTGGACTTAATTGTATACCAGTGTCAATATGTGTGGCTTCATTAGCCAATTCAACTAATCAATAGGGGTTTCCACATGCTTTTGGCCATATACATTGTTTCCAGAGTGATTGTGCACAGTTCTTCCAGTCTTCCGCTGATCTTCTCTTAACCTTGTTGTCAGTCACTTCCCATCATCCATTGCCTGTTTGTACAAGCATTTTCCTTTCTGGACCTTGATTAACCTAACCCTAACCCTAACCCAAACCCAAACCCTGGCCTGAGAGACTAGGCATAGATGTCCTTAAATGTCGATGTTTGGAGGAATGGTGATATATGTTAAATAAGACAGAAATAGACATAAGTCATGGCATCTTTATCTCTTAGAGATGGATTCATTTCGACAGCTTGTAAAGTCTTGATTTTTTTCCTCCCTTACATATGCTTCCTTCCACTGATATGATGGAATATGGATTATGGCAAGAGTGGCTTTCATCGCCTCAGTGACTTCCTCAGAGGCTGATGGCTTCTTGCTGGTTTGTATTTCCAAGCCCACCACCCCCCAACATCTTCGCTCCCCAACACCTACACGTAGCGCTGAGAGCATTGGACGCCTACTTACCTACTAATCTGTCAATGACAATGCAGCTCATGTTCTTGGTCAGGGGATCCATTAGGGCTGCCTCGTCAACACTTTGCTCAATATGGAATCATCACCGGCAGGATGGTAGATCAGAACTCCCTCGCCGTGCAGGTCGTGATTCACCCCTGCCAGGAGAACGATCCGACCGGAATTCCTCCCGCTGTTTCCGTCTATGCATCCTGCCCACCGTGTTTTCGAATGTCCCACTGCGACACGATGTTCTCGGATCTTCTCGAGCGCGGTGTTCCACTGCCGTTCCCCCAAGTCGCCGCTGGACCAGAAGGAGTTTCTTAAACACCGTTATTTCCTGATGCTAGGTGTCACGTTATGTCTTAACGGCATCTGTCAAGAGTTGAGCCTCACAGTACTAGTGAACTTTATTCTTGTGTTTAAACGTAAATCGTAATTTGTGTCAGCAATAGCTGAATTCAGACATCAGTAAGTTATTGGTATCAGCTGTTAATTGTATGATGGCACTGTTCCGGTTAAATGCAAGTGTAAGAAACTTGGCCGAGGAAGCCTGTTTTATTCATCACTCATAAGTTTAGATTGTTGTGTGCTTTTGTAAAAATAAATTCCAGAGTTTAGGTGAATTTCTCAGTCTTTTTGGCTGACTGGTGGCCAGTTCCCTATATAGCATAACTGTACTTGCGATTACAAAAACTCTGCAATGAATGGGCTCGCCATCCGGGATTTCCCCCGCCTAGTGTCCTGTACTTCCTGGGATATGCTCCAGGCTCTCCGCGATTCTCTACTGCATAAGCACTTGGAAATTGGGTTGATTACAATAACAAATGGGAGTAGGCTCACGTCGTTATCTTCTACAGTGATATGCAGAGATGTTCCCGCAGGTCTCAATAGCTGGGTGTAATTTCTGAAGGTCAGCACTCAGTGATGCAGCCGCTTGCTTCTACCTGTGGCTTGACCTGGGAATTTCTGCCGCGTCTGACTGACTACAGCATCTGCACATGTGACCAATGCAGCCTTAGCCTTTGTGACACTTATGGAAATTCTCTGTGAGGATGGTTTCATTGCTGGATAGAAAGTCATGTAAAGGTCAGACATGGGTCAAAGCCAACATGGAGATATTTTACACATTTATGAATGGATGTTCTTGGTTTCCTTGGTTACCCCCCTCCCCCCCCCCACCATACATGTGAAGCACCCAAGGTAAAAGTACTTGACTATTGCCCCCTTGGATAATAAACATCACGCCACTTGTCTAAACCTTGATTTTGAGCCATGTTAGAAAGGCAGAACAGTCACATTATTTAAGGATGTGGCGGCACTTTGAGAATGACATCCCGCATATTTTGCACATGCCAACGGCAGATGTGAGACTGATCGAGTATAACAGGCGACGAGAATCCCACTGTCAGGCTGGCAAAGGGAATTCTGTGTGGATGATTAATTCATTACTTGATGGATTTGCCCATGCTTTCATTTTTAAGCATGCAGCAGGCATCTTAAATTATGGTGGGCAGAACAAACTGGATGTCACAAAAAACATGTCCGCAAAATAACAAAATAGACTGTCAGAAGATGGACTGACAAGCTAAAGAGAAAAAATACATTATTCAAGCATTATCGGTTTTTATGACATCATGTCCATTGGAACGGGTCAGAGCGATCGGCGCTGGTGACGGCAGGTCGCGCTGGAATGTTATGAATGGTCTGAATTGTGACATCGTGTCTCTTCCAAAATGATATGACGATCCCTCAGAAGCACGCAGACATATCGGCGATCAGTCTCTTAAGCGGCGCGACATCACTCATGCAGCGCGCCTCAGGACAGCGAACGTCACCCCCTCCGCCTTACAATCCATATGTGCGCCCACCCCTCCCCCTCCCCCTGTGTGTTCAGCAAACACATCACCGTGGCGGTACCAGGATGCCATGCTGGAGTGGCCATTTGGGTATGGTGGGTGAGCACCAGGGTTCAAATTGTGCCTTGGGGGGCGATGACGGTAAAAATTGTTGACTGGGGGCGGGGTTGAGATGTATTGGGTGGGCTATCTCTATTGATCAGTGAGAGATTTTGGGCCCCCAATACAGACCAATCTAATTTTGTTCTAAATTTTTTCAGGCCGCTGTCATCCTAACTCCCCCCCTCTTTACAGTGCCCCCGGTGTTGGTATTTGTTGTTTTGATTGCTTCTTTGATTTCCTTGTTAGCAATGTGGAAGGGAGTAGGCGGGGCCTTTCCCAACATGAGTATATATGAAAATGTAGTGTAAACAAACATTAATCATTAATGAGGGAAAAGACATTGTCCAAAACAAAGTTTCTCAATAAACAAATGCCATACCCAGCATCTGTACATGCAGCAAAATTTCTAAAGCAAAATGGCTTCGGTAAAACTTTAATTTAAGCTGCGCTGTGAGAGGGCAGGAGCGGAGGGCAGGACGGTAAGGCGGAGGGCTTCCCTGCCCCGGGGCCCAAACGAGGCGGCCTGCGCACGAGTGCCGCGGAAAGCGCTAAATAAGAGAATCGCGGAAAAAGCTGCAGTGGCTCCGGCCTGCTGCTACTGTCCCCAAAACGTCTAGCATATTAACGACTCTCGGCTGAATTAAGCCTGAAGTGTCATGAGGAATGAAGCGTACCGGCCAAGTTTGTGCACAGGTTAGCGGCGGGGGGAGAATGGGGGGGCGGGGCAGGGGGGATGTTAAAGCTCCAGGGCTACGTGGCAGCGCGGACGGTCTCGCTCTCCCACCTCCTTCTGTAAGTACACATCACAGCAGGACTGAATAAGGCGTGTTTACCAGTAGGTGGTGCAAATATGTTTCACACAGTATGATTTTTATGAAGAATTGGAAAACAAAATACCTCAAGCACCAGCGTTGCTTCCTTAATGTCCTGGTCACTGGTTTAACGGCCCGGACACACATATGTGCCTGTGTGTATGTGTGTGTGTGTGGAATTGAAGTATAATCTTGACTGCATCGCCTCATTTTTCATGTGATGGCCCCGAAGGCGTCTTTCCCGATGTGGTCGGTGCTGAATCTGCTTGTGCAGGTCGCTGTAGCCCAAGGTCAGCCCCTCCCACAGGCTGCCGCTGTCCCGTGTCTGTGGCCCCATCACGGAATCAATTAGGAAGCGGCAGCCAGTTTAAATAGAGTCTGAATCCCAGCCCGACACGATTAAATCCCACCCACGCGCCAGCCGGGGCTCCAGGGACGTTGCCACGCGGGAGCACCGGCGGAAAAGGATGGAGTGCTCGAGGCGTGAAGGAAAACTTGTTTTCCCGCCGCTGGGGATCAGGAATAGCGGCTCCAGGGGGCCTCACTGTCAATAATGACGCAAGACCATCCACTACAGGGGGGACTCCGGCAGCCTGGTCCCCCCTTTAGGCTCAACAGTGGGCCCCGGGGGGGCCCGCCCCCCCCCCCCCCCCCCCCGCCGCGCGCGGGGGGGGGGGGGGGGGGGGGGGGGGGGCG